>VWZP01006699.1:13627-268449 GCA_013396995.1 Dicaeum eximium | reverse complement strand
TTTTTTTTCCCCAGAGCTTTTGGAAGAAGAGGGGAAGTGGCTTTCCTCCTTCATTCAAAGTTGGCAAATGCAGCCAAAACTTGCCTCCTCCTCCTCCAATTATTTTACTTCTATTAGTAAATCTTGCCTGTCTGTAAATTGGGCATTTCTGCATTTATTTTCATCCTGTGGAAATAACCAGTCCCCAGCCTCTCCTCTCTGAAGTTTGTCTCCCCATACATGCTGAGTTTCATTTGATTTAAATATTTCCAAATAGGTTGGAGACAAGAGAAGCAGCTTGTCACCTGTAGCACCACATTTCTGCAGAACAAAAACATGATGTAATGAATGAAAAGGCCTGGAAGCACTGAAAATCCACTTAAGAAGAAAAAATTTGCAAATGAGAAAATCACCATCATTTCACACATGGCCACAATTAAAGAAGCAGCAGATCCCGGAGTCAAGGCAGTTTTGGTCTGAAAAAACCCAAAGGATTTCAGCTCTGTGTCCTAGTCCAGGGCTTAAAATGCAGCAGCTGTTAAAAGTCATGCTCTAGTGCTCCACCTGCTCCGAAGGCTGAATTCAAAAGCAGGCAATGAAACTCTGAGCTGACAGGCCAGGAAAGCCATGAAATAGAGGACCAGGGACCTCTGTTTCTTCAGGAAAGCCCCAGGAGGGGTGAACACCTCTTTCACCCCAGCAGCCTTCTGACTCTACGAGCCTTCATCTTCCTCTACACGTACTTCCTGTGAATGCAAGGTGGGGGAACAAATTGCATTTTGGAAGCTCTTTGGAAACAGATTTCATATGCACTGTTGCTAGCTCTTACCTAAGACCTGGCGGCAGGTTTTGCCTTTGGGAGCTTCTGACCCAGCTGGTTCTTGCACCCTGGTTGAGCATCCTTGGCTCGTTCTCCCGATGAAGATGAAGAAGGATATCGGCGATGGAGAGGAGACGGGGAGACTGAACTCCATCAGAGTCCCTATCAGAATCCATTTTTATTGGGAACTTACAAGGACTTATATGCTGTTTCAGGAGACCAGCAATGTTTACTACAAGGATTAGGTAACAATCAAATACACAAACTTACGCATATCATAACATCCCTTTGCTCACAGTGCTTAATGAAATTTCATTTTCCTGGAAAACTGTCTGATTGGATTTTCTTGCAATCTTGACTCAATCTCAGAATTCCGTTTGCTTTTGCCAAGGCATTTTGTTCATCAAATCTTTTATGCTAATAAGGTCCAAGGTACTATCAGTCTTGTGCATCCCCACAGAAGGAGACAAAGATGAATGGTGAAGAGGTGGCTCCTTTGGGTAAAAGACCCTCATGCAGGCATCCACCACTTGCTTCAGCCTCTGAGGGAGGGCAAGCCAGCAGGGAAGAGGTGGGAAGGGTCTGTAGAATCCATGCCATGTGGATGTGACCCTTAGGGATATGGCTTAGTGGTGACCTTGGCAGTGGCAGATTAATTGTTGGACTCGATGATCTTAGAGGTCTTTTTCAACATAGATTATTCAACAGTACTTTCAGCAGCTCTGAGGGCTAGGATCAGTGTGGGAGTGGTGCCCCAGCCCATGGGGTTTAACTGGGACAGAGCACTGAAATGCCCCTGAGACCTGGCTCTTGGGTATTCCTGAGGCTTTTTTTGGAGTCTTGGCTGGTGGTTTGGTGTTGCTCCAGCACATTCCCACTCTCTTACTGCATCTCCAGCAGCCCCTTTGCAGAGGACCATGCTGGTGTCCCCGGAGAGCTGCCAGTGCCAGCTGCCTCTATAAATACCCCTGGTATAAATTCAGAGAGCTCCATCCCTGGCAGGCTCAGTCCTGCCTCTGATCACAGCATTGTAGGGTGCTGGGCTGGAAACTCACAGGCTGTAGAGCACTGCCACAAGAGAAACAGCTCTTAATGCCTTGTTAGAAAGCTTACATTTCCCTTTTCCACTGATTAATAAAAAGGACGCAGTGGTGGTTCTCTGATACTTCAACATTTCCATTCCCTTGGTCTTATATAAGTCAAATATTTCAACTCTTGTACCAGGACAAATAATTTTTAGAAAGCCAGCTAAGGCCTGTGTGCGTGCCAAAGTGCTGCAGCTCCATGGCAATGAGCCTGGGAGCTGGGCTGAGATGTCCATGTGTGGGTCGGACCTGTGGCTGCACTTCCCCTGTGTCATGGAGGAGTCAGCATGAAGCTTCCCATGGTTGCAGAACACATCACAGACAGCTCTTGCCCCCTGCCCTGGGCAATAGCAGCAGTGCTATTTCTCAGGCTGACCTAAAGGGATATTTCTTTACTGGGCTGTCCTTGCCCAGACTGATTTTCTGAATCTTTTCACATGGTGAGGTCAAGTCCCTGGATCAGTCCCGTTGGATCCAAACCCGTGAGAGGAGGAGGGAAGCCTCTCCAGCCTGTGCCTCTCTGACAGCTCCCTGCAATGTTAAAGGGTGTCTTGGGATGGGCTGCAGCCAGAGCTGCTTTCAGTCCTGACAGCTACATTTTTGACATCCACTGCCCCACTGAGAGAATCAAGATTTATTCTTAAAAGGAAAAAAACCCATGCACTTTTCCTCTTTGCAAGGAAAACTCTCACTCCCTTTTGCTTGCTTGCCAAGAGGAACGGCTTGCTGGGGGTTGAGGGAAACTTCTGCTCAGCACCAGGCAAATGCATGAATTCCTTTTCATGTTCCTCTTGGCACATCTCCTTTTGGCACTTGAGGACTTTTCCCCTGGTCACAGAGAAAAGCAGGCAAGGAGAAAATAAGAGCCGGTGGGCAGCAGAGCCCTTGCCAGTGCTCTTGCTTTCCTAGTGACCGTAGTGGCTTTGGAATAAGTTTTTGGTGCGTGAGTATCTCCCCAGAACAGACATAGCTGAGAAGAGCGGTGCCTTTGCATTACAGGGACTGACAATCATTGGCATTCGGACGGAAACAGCCTGTCCTGGAATGGCGACACGCCCGTGTCCTGCAGAGCACAGGCAGAGGTGGGCAGCAGCCCCTCCAGGCAGGTCCACACGTGCTGCTCCTCCCTGCAGCTCCAGGGGCTGGTGTGGAGCGTGGGTGTGCTGGGGAATGTGGGAGCTGTGTCATGGGAGAGTGGGAAGGGTGGGAGGAATAACTGTTCTGTGCTTATATTTATCTCCTGCTTGATGACCAGGCTCCCAAAGCAGGATACACCTCCCTGGAGCCCGGCAAACTGACAAAAATCTACCTGGGAAGGATGCAAACCCAAACCCCCCCTACTAAAAATATGCAGGCAAATAGAGATTTTCCAAAACAGAGTTCTGGAATGCTAAGCTCGGTGGTGATTCATCGAAGGAGGGGGCACAGCTGCTTTATTTTTTTTCCTGAAGGCGAGCAGGAACAATGTAAATCCCAAATGTTATCCAAGCTACCCCCTCAGCTGCGCTGCTGCTCTTTACAGTGCCCATCCATAATCCCATAGGCACCAGCTTCCCAAGAAGGCAGACCTGCTGCAAAAACAGGAATCCCTTATCGGGCAGCAGGAAATCCTATTTTTACATGAAGTTCAGAATAAAAATAAAAGGGAAATATATGCTCTGTGAGTGCAGGCTAAAATTAAACCTAGAGCTTCTCCTCCAATGGCTGGCTTCTGCCACTCCCTGGATTGAGAATCTGATGGTTAACAAGAAGGATCCTGCTCTCCCTGGCTGCTCTCAGTGGGATCTGCTCTGCTGTGGGGCTTTTCTCCTCTCAGTAAGCTCTGAGTGTGGCTTAAATAAATCAATCACCTTAGAACAGTGATGTGGCCAAGGCCTGTGCCCTGGGCTAGAGGGAAGAAGTTCCTTTGCCTCTTCTTCGTGTGGCTTCTTAACATTTCTGAGCCAAATCCTTCCGTTTCTGACTGCCCTGTCAGCTTCACTGCCCTATGCCCGGCCCAGGCCTTTCTCTGACCAAAATTTCTGCATCCAGGTGGCACCACAAGATGTACTTAAGCGTTATGAGGGTCTGTCTTGACCGAGTTTCCAGCTTTGGATCTGCTCCCCCACAGGGGATGAACTGGCACACCTGGTCTGGATTTGAGCATTACTTAACAAAGTTCTCTGGGATCTGGAGTAATGAAACAAGCCCTCAGCCACAATCCCCAAACCTCTTCCTTTCCTGCAGTCCAACACTGAAAAGTGACTGCCAAAACCAGCGCTGTGTGTTTTCATTACCACTGGGATTTGTACAACAAATGCAGCCCATTTGGAACCATGCTTTTGTTCCTTGACATCTCAGGCCTTTGCCAACTGAAGCCATGCTCAAGGCTTTCCTCTGGGCTGCACCAGCTTCACCAGCTCTGTGGCACAGGGTGGCACTGAGACAAATCCCACAGGGACAGTGAAGGTGGCCCTGATGGCACTTGGTCAGCATTTCTGTAAGGCAGCTCATTTCAGAGTTTAGTGCGTTGGACCTCAGACCAAAAGGCTTTTCGCTTGGCTTCAAAAGAGCAATTAAATTGGATCCAGAAAAGTCACTGGGTAAAATGAATCATGAGGTGCAGATCTCTTGGTTGACCATACTGACATTGTATATATATATGTGTGTGTGTGTGTGTGTACATATATATATATATGTATATATGTGTATTCAACCTATCTCTTGTCTGCTTTTTTTTCTGCAACAAAGGTTCACTCTGAGCCTTTGGCTACAAAATTTATTGTAAAAGGCTGTTTGCTTGGAGTAAGTATTTGAGGGCATTTTCAACCTCCCTCAGGAAAGCAAATCTCAGTAAATATTGAGCAGCCTAACTTAGCCAGACCGCTGCAGGTGCTTTAACAGGGTGTTGGCTTCTCAGGTGCAAAGGAATTTGAGAGCAGAATTTCTTCCAGCTGAGCTGGTCTCCTCCTAATTAGTGAAATTACAGGAAGGTTTGAAAGGGTGGATAGAGAATGATGGTGGTGGGCTGCTGCTGAGAGCCAGGCTGTCTAGGGAGAATGGCCCCTGGACAACAGATAGGAAAACTGGGGAAAGAGAAGGAGGGTGAATGAAGAGAAAGTGTTTGGTGATGGTTTCGGATACTCTGGAGTATCTGGGGCTGGAGGGAGTTGCCTGGGTTGCCTCAGCTGTGGTGTCATTTTTAGAAGATGGCTTTTTGATTTTGGGAGAAGGTAGAGTTGCAGCATTCACCACTGCTCCTGTTTGTGGCTGGCCTGGACAGTTGCATGTCTTGAAGTTTAATGTTGCAGCATTGTTTGCTTTTCTTCTCATGCGCTGAAAGGGGTGTATGTGGAGAGCCCTTCTCAGCCTTGCCAGCTAAAGTGGGCAAGCAATTCAATTGTTTTGGGCAGCCCTGTGTGTGAATGAGTGCACATGGTTTGCATGCAATGGCAAGTGAATGTCTGCAAGCCCCCCAGAAATGCAGGTCTGTGATCCCTGCTCCGTTGTGTAAGTGCTTCCCACTTCTGCCATTTACTGTAAGATGAAGTGATGAAATTTGGCTTAAAGGAGAAGTGATGTGAAATAGTGCCCAGTCTGATCTGGAAGAAAACACTGGCTGCCCTTCCTCCACAGGGTGCATTCTAGTTTGAACTTCACCATGTAAAATTATCTTGCTGTAAAACATCACCTTGCTGTTTTGCCCCTTCGCAATCACTTAAAAGGTGTCCAGGCTGCTCCTTTTATGGAGAAGCTGGGGGGCTCTAGTCTGGCCCTTGTCCTTCCTGGTGGTAGGGGCTACATATTAGAGGACAAATACAGCATTTAAAGTTATTTTTATTTCATTTTCTGCAGTGGACTATATTTTCTGGCTGTTCCTCATTCAAAGAGAGGTGATTATGGGGGATTAAATGTTAAAATCCTGTGTGGTACTGTGGTGCCCCTGGGGGATAGCATGTATCTGTATTTGATGTTGTATCAAGCCTGTGCAGTGATTTTTCTCTTATCTCTGAAAAAGAGAGGCATGTGGGGCCAGTGGGAAAAAAGGTACCCATGAACACCTTTGGGTTGGGATGGGGAGGGGTATGTGAGTGAATCCTCTGCCAAAACCCCTTGAACAAGAGTCTTCCTGAGTAAGGACAGCACCTACAGGGAAGGGGTAAAAGAGAGGTATTCCTTTATTTGATACAGTCTGTTTGTCACAGACATCGAACTTACGGTCTGACCACAGAAATTGGGAACAGCAGGTCCAGGAGGTGAGGAAAGGACTGGCCTCCCATGGAGAGCTCCAAGACCCCTGGGCTGCTGCAAACACGGGCTGCTACCAACACAGCTTGTCAGGAGAGCTTGCTGGGGACCTTGGGGTTTCAGATGCAAGCCTGTGTCTGAGATCCCTCACATGACACAGGGCAGGTTGGCCCTAAGCACAACGAGCTGCCCATCTGGTCACTCTCCTCCTCAGGCATGCACAGGTGCCCAGAGGTGACAGGAGTCATGCCATCACAGCAAGAGGGGTAAATGCAGAGCTTGTGTCCCTAGAGATTTTGGGGGTTTTTTTTGCCTGTGATAGAAACTGTGAGTGTTGCCAGAGTGCGAAATGTAGAACTTGAGAGGCGAGAGCACAGGGCGAGACTAAAGGTGGGCTCCAAGGCCAGTCCATCATCCTGGGGCAGGGAAGGACTACATGTGCTTCTCTCACCTGCTGTCTCAGCTGGTGCACTTGAGTTTCTTGAACCTGGTCCCCATTTCACATTCAGCAAAAGAGAACAAATTTTGCAACACAACATGTTTAGGGGAGGAGGGGGGAAAAAAATCTGCCAGTCCTTCCTTTCTGAGATGTTTTGAGAGTCAAATTTTTATCAGAGAGAAAAAAAACCCAACCCAAGACTCAAAACAGGAAACTCTTATCAGCTTGCCAGGAAGCTCTATTGCTTTGTGGAAGTGTTACCCTACGGTCATTGCTACTTTCAGTAGCTGTTTGTGAGTAATTTATGGCTTTAAGATGGGCGTCAATCTTCCATGCAAGCAGGGGAGAGGCCCTAAAGCTGGAAGGAGTAGTGGTAGGAATAGAGGGTGGAGGGGAAATACCAAGGAACAGGATTTGTATTATCTCACTACATATATTTACAATGATAAGATTTTCATTGTCTTCTATGGTAAATTATGATCCTGTTTTTGTTCTGTATTTGGGTCCGGAAAAAGCAAACCTGTGTCTTCAAAAAATGCTCAGGCTTAGTGTTCAGTGACTTATTCAGCAGAAGTAATCGAGGGACTTGGGATAATACGTAACTTCTTGGCAGGGGAATTTTTAAATTATTGCCTTATGGAGTTCTGTGTGCTTGAATTCTAAATGTGTGCAGGTGTCTTTGTGTAAATCGTATAAAAAATTATCTAAAACCTATTAAAAGCTGTCAGAGGGGGTTGTCTGGTTCTCTTTTGTGTCCCAGTTTTGGTGTGCCCATCTCCAACACATGAACACTTGTTCATGTCCAGAATAATTTCTTTAAGAGCAGTCTTCCTGCAAAGTGTCTTTGTATTTAAAAATAAGGAAAACAGTGTTATGCAATGTATTAAGATGTATCTGAAAACTGTGTGTATGCATTTTATGTAGAGAGATCAGGAGGTTGTATCCCAAACCTGACAGGTAGTTGTGCTGAACAGTTCTGGCTCCTGGCCCAGTGTTTCTTTTTATTTTGCCTTTTTGTGCCCTGGTGTGTCTATTTTAGTGCATTATGGATTGCTGTCACTCCTGTAGTCACCCAACACAATGGGGATCTTTCCACCAGAGGCATTTTGTGTCCCTCAAGCTGGATGGAGCAGGCATGATGTAGAGAAGGAAGTGCAATGCTGCTGCCAGGTTATCGTGTTTGTCACATTGACTGCTGACTAAAGTGCTTGTTTATCTCTTAGTTTGTGCTGGCAAATCTCTTTTGCTTAAAAATAGGCATTAAACTTTTGTCTGGAAAGCTGGGTTTCTGGGCCATGAAGAGTAAAGATGATTTCTGAGTTCATAACCCATGACCAAATTCTTAAAGGCATTTTGGCAGCAGAGCTATGCGGAGGAGCTGGGATATGTCCTGGGTAAGTTCACTGTGCACCACCAGTGTTGCAGAGCTCATTTCCATGGGCTCTGGCCTTGCATTTAGAAACACATGATGGTGTGACCAGGCTATGGGAGTATGGGGACTGATGCTTTTTTGGGGCAACAATGCATTTCTTGGTGTGACTTGGGCTGCCTTGTGGCTGGAGGAGTCCCTGTGAAACCAGTATCAGGGAGGTGAATCATCTCCATGCTTCCATCTCATCACAGACAGTGAGCACACTTTGAAACCTGGCTGTGCCCATGGGCTTTTGGGCTGATATCCCTCTCTTAAAACAGATCTTTTAATTATAAAGATTCACTCTTCTTTTTTTCACCCTTCAGTTTTAAAATTATGGTCTTAAAGGCAGAGCACTGTGTCCCACTCTTCTGGGAAATGAGGTTGTTCTGTGATTGCTTGAAGTCTTTGGCCAAGTATTGTTGATACACAAAAGTACAGCACCCTGACTGCAGTGGTGTGTGTACCCATTTTTCTCCTTTAACATGCACTTATCTTTCTAATAGGGCATTGGAAAACATTTCTCTGAAACCCAGAAACCAGTGGCCTTTCTTACTCATTGGACTACATTCAGTGTTTGCACTAGCACTACATTAGGAAGTAAATAGCTATTTGCTGGGGCTGTAAAAAATCACTCTTCCTCTCCTTGTACCTTATGTCCTCTTCCTGGACAAAAGTCAAGAGCCTCTTTCCCCCTGCCCCTTCCCTCTTGGATATACAATTGCATACAAATGATCCAAGGAGTATGATATGCCAGGTATTTTGCACACTCATCTCTGGGGAGCTGATAGCAGCCAGTCTCTCTGGAAACAGCCTCTTGGCTGCTCACTCCTGCTGGAGTCAGCAGCTTCTTGCAGGGCCAGGAGGTGCTCGCCTCCCTCGTCCTTCCAGCGAAGGACTTTGGAGTGATGAGGTTGCTCCTGATGCCTTGAGGTGCCTCAAGAATAATTAATTCTGTAACCTCACTGACATGTTTGGTGGCAGAATTGCAGACCTCCAACCAGTGTGGTAGGGTCATTGAAAAGCACTTCCTTAGCTAGAGGGGGAAAAATGGACTGCTTCTGACCAGCTCTGGAGATGGTAGGAAGCCAGGTGGGAAGTTGCTCTGAACTTCCTCTTTTCTCAGGGGCTCTCCCAGTGGCCAAGGTGAGCCCACCAGCCCTGCATTGTCCCAACTTCGGCAGCCTTTCCATTTAGATCACAGTTCTGACATTCACATGGCAGTGAGAAGCTGGCAGAGTAAATTCCCTTTGGGAGTAAGGGAAAGGGCTGGAGCCGGCGTGTGCTTCTCGGGCTGTAATGATGGCCCACGGCTCTCGGCAGGACTGCACCAGCTTTTGTTCCCCTCTGTCCTCCTGAAAGGAAGTGGTGAAAGGCAGCCAGGCCGCCTTTATTCCTGTGAAATGGAGTGAAATGAGTGAGGCGACCCATCGGATCAGATCGTTAGAAATATAAGTGACCTTAAGTGATCTCTCCAGGGCTGGGAGAGGAGCATGCGGAAAGGACTTCGTGTCCTTGTTTGTCATGTTAGCAGTTTAGCATCTGTGCTCTGCAGGGCTTATTTGTTTCCCTTGAGAAGGTGACATCCATGTTTCCTGCTGTGGGAGAGCAGCTTCTCCAGGAGGGTTGGACAGGCCCTCCACAGAGACATGGCCTGGTTTCAACAAGCTCTAGCTGCAGGAGCCTGCCCTGGCTGTATAGACATGGCACCTTGGCCAACTTCTAGCAGGTTTCCCATGTTTTCCATTGGGACCCTCTTTGTGCCCTCTTTGTCAGCTTTTGTTGAGGGCTGTGCTGGGAAGTCACCTCTGCTGTGTTGCTGGGACCTTGCATGGACTGGCTTTTTCCAGAGGCTACAAAACAAGCAACAACACTCTTGCCTATCTAGGAAGGCTTTTGGGGTGTCATCATAAGCACTTTTCTTCCCCACTCCCATGGTGCAGGTTAGATAAAGATTTGTACTTCCCCAAAGCCCTTGTGGGAGAGGAAGGACAGAGAGTGGCCTTAAAAAGCAGATTGTCTGAGAAAAGCCACAACCAAAGCCCAGGACTGCTCCTTCCAGGTTCTCACAGAGATGTGAAACCCTGCCCCTGGGTCTGTACTGAAATACTACCAAGCCTGAGATGATGTGGTGCTTCTGGGGTTTGACTCAGCTGTGTAGAGGATGGAGGGGGAGGAAAAAGCTGTTCAAACCTAAGCTTTGCCACTTCATAGGCAGCATGTGGTCTCTTTTCTGTGCTGTTCTGCTGAAGCACTGTGCTTGAAGCTTGGCAGAGTCCTCTGTCCTCACAGATATGGGGAACAGAGGCTGGGAAAATACTGCAGGGAAAGGGTTAGAGCAACTCAGCCAGCAGAGCTTGAAGGAAAGCACTGCTGCCATACCTCACTGCCTCATCAGTCCCCACTCTTGTAAAGTGTTTACAGGGGGAAAAACCCCTGCAAAAACCCCACCAGTGTGAAGGTCACGTGGTTGCACAGACAGCTGTGGGACTGTCAGATCCATGGACAATGGTTTGGTTGCTGTGGGTCTGGCTGTTGGAGGCGTTCAGTCCCTTGTGTAGCACAGCATTGCTGTACGTGATGGCTACAGCTGGTAAGGCAGAGCACTTGTCTGGAGAGCTGATTGCTGCATACACCACATACTGCCTGCCTTGGGCTGCAGCAGGCTTGAACTAGGCATTAAAAACCAGGTACCAGTGTCATCACTATTTGAGCCACATGGGTTTTTTTGATTAATGCTTCCTGTGAGACTTGGGGTTGACATTCATTTGCTTTTTGTAAAGAGCTCTGCTCCTGTACATGTGAGACATGTATGGGCAGTAAAACTTATTTCTTGATTGTTCTTCCAGTCACTGGATTTTCTGTTGCCCCTGAGCAGCCTATAAAGCTCTAGACTAGCATTACATGGCAACCAGTAGATCACCTCCTTTCTCCTTCCAAGGCTGCTTAATTTCAGGAGGAAGAGTGAAGCCTTGCTTAGCTGAGAAGGAAGAAGAGCTTTAGGTGTGCTTTGCTATTTTGTGTTGGTGGCTGCTAGTGGGACCTGGGAAAAATGCCACCAGTTCTTTTTATAGTTTAGTTTGCAAGCTGTAATTTCTTGGCAGAGAAGATGATAATTGGTCTGTTTTTATCCCTTTGGCATGATGAGCCACCAAAGATTATATTAATTAGAGAACTAATCTCTCTTGGTGGCAAATGGTGCAAGTTCTCTAGTTTGCCAAGGGTTTGTTCCATGCTAGAACTGGATTGAGGGGTGCTAGTTAGTTAGTATGGAAGCTTAAGCTGCTTATCACCTTTCTGGGCATGCAGAAGAACTGAAATTACCAAATGGGCATATGAAGGAACTCTTTACTGTGATTGGATATTGAAATTCTAACTGGGGAAGAAGTCTGCTTCTGAAAACTTAACATACCTGTGACCTGCCAGCTTGGACTGCAGCTACACTGCAGTTCTGACACAAATGGAGATGCCTGTGCTGTGGGACATGGAAGATTTAAAGATAGTAGGATGCAGGGAATTCCTCCTAGTCTGTTGTGAATGGCTTAAACATAGAAGGCAGCAAACTCTTCATATCGATACCTTTCCACTGTCTTTAGGAAAAACACTGCTGAAACTGCCTTGAAAACTCATGGTTGAAGGAGGTCAGAAAATGGCCAGAGAATTTTCCCTGGGAGTTGTGCTTCCCGCTGGCCTCTGTGCTGCCATCACCTTATAAGGAGCTTCTGTGATCCTCATCTTGCTAATAAATGTGTAGGGCGGTGGGTGAAAGCTGTTCAGGGAGAGCTGGCATTTGCTTGCAGGGAACTTGAGTGCTGTATGGAGAGGAATTCCACGCGCACGCCCTTTGTTTACGCAACGGCCCGGGCAAGGAGGGCGATCTCATCCAAGGCCTATAAATATCTCCCATGTTCACGTCTTCTGCAGGCACTAATGGAGGCCTGGCTGATGGCTGTTTACAGGACACGTCAGCAGCTGGAGAGGAGCCCATCTTAAACCTAGCAACTCGTGCAGTGTTTGACAGCACGGGCTCAGTGCAGCAGGCACGCTGGGGAGGACGTGTGCTGTACTCAGCACTCAGCGGGGATTTCTCTCCCTTCAGGCACCCAGGAATTGTTTCAAAGGCCTGCTTTAAATACTGGATTTGTTACTCTATCAGCAGTGCCTAGAGGAGCTGGAAAGCTACACAGTGATTGACTTGCCTGCACTAGCCTTAACTTCTTCATAAGTTGAGATTCCAAACTAAGCCTTGTTTTTCCCCCTCCCTTGGACAGACTAGGAAGAGGAGGGAAAGGCTCATAAGCACAAGGAAGGAAAGGGAAAGACCAGAAAATAATAGATGCTATGCTATGTTATGAAAACTCCACAAAAATAACTTGGATGTTACCAGTCAAACTGCTCCTCCCGACTAATTCAGTGCTGTTCTCCGTGAGTGTTCCCACCCATCTGTCAGCCTTTGAAGGACTTGAGGACTTCTGCATCTAGAAAAGGCTTAAATAGTTTATCATGTTCCCTGATTTACCAGAGCCTGAATGTGGAGCCACAGCTTCTCTCTATCATAAAAGAAATGTGAGATAAACATTAGCAGAGGTGGGAACTATCAGTGATGTAAGAGGAGTAGCGTGATCTGAGGTGATCTTCTAGAGGAGCTTGTCTGTGGTTCCAGCTGTGCTTATAGGAATGCTGTCCCTCTCTGTAAGGTGAAACAACCTCTAACTTTTGCTCACTAACCAAAGGCTGCTGTCATATGGACAAAGCATTAAGGCATAATAAGGAGAGCAACTTAAAAGAAGTTTCCAGACTTAAATCTGAATTTCATTGTTGCAAGAAGTTTGTGTTGGAGCTTAAGGTGATGGAAAAACTGATTCTAACTTTTTCTGTTTGATTAAAAATCCCTCTGAACTTCAGCATGCTGGCTAAATTCCAGCTCCCAGAAGTAATTACCTTTTGCTAAGCTACACACCTCCTGTGAAACTTTACTCAGGGAACTTAGTGTAGTTATGATCCATCCCTTCAAATAAATGGTTGTATAGCACTGTTGATCTAATCTGCCTGTCATGTTCCACAGTAGTGAGAATTTAATTTTCAAAAAACTCATATATTAGCCCATAGAGCATGTAGGTACAGATGTTTCTGCTCTAGATCCTTCCCAGAGAGAAGACCAAACACAGTTCCTATTTAGAGGGGTCAAAAAGAAAAGACCTTTTTGTTCTTCTGACCTTGTGAAAGCTCTTCTGTGTGAGGATGGGTAGAGAAGGACATGAGAGGTTAAGAGAAGTGAGTGGTAATGATATGCTCACATGATAAAATCTCCCACCCACAGACAGAGCAAATGAATCGGTTCCTCTGTATAACCTCCTGGGGAAATCTTGTTCGGTAATTGAGAACTGCTCTTGGAAAAAGGAAGCACTGTTGGACACAGATAACTGCCTTTGGAGTGTGGCTCTGTGAGCTGGCAGGAACATGCACTGGCTGGAGGCCTGCGTGCAGTGCCTGGAGTCCTGGTGGGCTTGGGAAATCACATCCTTCCACAGATGTGGGAAACAATACAGGTGGCTGGGATTGCCCAGGGAGTCATAACTCGGAAGGTAAAAGGAAAAAAAAGGGTGTGCATTTGCAGCTGCTGTCTGGGAAGAGGATGAAGAAATACATGCACCTTCTCATGGCCACAGCAGAGAGACAGGATTCCATGTATTTTTACAGAGAATCTCAGGGTGTTTAGGGTTTGATGCGAATTTTTTGTGTTTTAGTGGGATTTTTTTTGATTTTTTTTTAAATTTCCTAAAGAGCCTAGGAAAAGTGAAATGTGCTGGATAAAATTATCTGACTAAAGAGGACTACTCATAAGTTCCCTCTCTGGAAACACAGCCTCCCTAGCAGCTGTCCCATTCCCTCTGCAGCAGGGTTGATTCGTCTCCTGCCCCTCTGGCAGACCCCAGTACCATCCCATTAAATAAGGGTGTGTTTGTCCATGGAGTGCTGGTGGTGTGTTTTCCTCTCTCCCCACGAGTGGGGGAGCCAAGGGGTTCCTGAGGGGTGTTGAAAGCAAACCCCCACCTGGCAGCAGGCAGAGTTCTCTGTGCCGCTGTCCTGCTCGCCCTTCTGGGGGAATCTGCAGGAACATCCTGGAGAGGCTGGCACGGGGATGAGAGGAGCAGAGTGCATGCAGCAGGCAGGAGCTGTGGAATGTGCTGGCATACACCAGCCATGGTGTGGGGGTAACTGCTGCTACCAGCAACACAGGAAATGTTTCCTGTGTACAGTGAGCCCTTCTTTGAGATTAGTCTAAAGCACGACTGCAGTCAGGCACTGATAACTAACCTACTACCTACAACAGCAGGCCAGTGGTTTAGCTTGTGAACTTGTATGCACAGTCAGGCACAAATGTGCCCTGAAAGCTGCTTGACTGCTGTTACAATGAACTTCTGCCTACCTAAGCACCTTGCTGGAGTGTACAGGGAAGAAAAGACTACTAGACCTCACCTTCTCCCATCCCCTTTGAGAGAACCAGTAATGTTCTGCTTTTTAAGGAGTTAAATTTCAGCATGACACGATTGGTACAAGCAATGTGCTGTATGAGTGGCCATCAGACAGCTGTGCACACAGAGGCAGGGCTGATTCACGGTGCTCTGCTCAGCCTCAGCTGGAGTCCGAAGGATGCAAATTCCTCAGGAAGACCTGGACAGCCTTAGCAGATGTATGCTGTGATGACAGTTAAACTGGGGGTTGCTGGGTAGCTGAACTGGAATGGCACAGTTTGCTGGCTTTTTCCTCAGTTTGCATTTATTGCTTTTGCTCTCCGCCCTATAATTTCCTCTCACCCCTCTCTCATCCTGTACAGATGCTAAATGGAAACTCTGCCAACTACTACAGCTCATAGCCTCTCTCCAAGTGCTTTCCCAGGACTATCCGAACTGCTCTCCCTGTCTTACTCCATGCCTCTCGCTGTCCCACTCTGGGGATAACTATCACTGTCATGAACATCTACAGGAAACAAAGAATGAAGACAGAAGTAGAATTAGTAAGATTTAAGACTGAGGTTTTTTGCATCCGTTCTAGATCTCGCTAAATTCATAGCATTCTCATCTGTGACTGGCAGGAAGGAACTCATTCAATGTATTCTTTTTTCTACTGAAATGTGGTTGTTACCTCTGCCCTACATTAAACAAGGTGAATCACAGGTACAGTTCCTCTTGCTTTGGCAAGTATGGAGGTTGTGATTAGACTGCCAAGAGAAAAATGTTGCAGATGTCAACCAGTCCTTCAGAAGTGCACACCCGAGTCCAGCTGGGCTGATCTGTACATGCATATTTGGGAATGTGCATAAGGATAATCTCCTCCCTTTGCTGCACTTAGAAAAAAGCCTTTTTTTTTATTTTCAGCTGCATTTAATTTTGCTGTATAAAGAAGCAGACAGATCTGGCCTTTTTTTTTTAATAATGTCTTAGGACCAGGGTACAAAAAAGGTTAATGCATTAATTTTTAAGACAAGTGATAAATGTACTGCAATAAGCACATCCTACATACACAGAATATATTTCTCTATATAATATGAACACAAGAGATATAAAATAAGTTATACTTATCTTGGTTTTTCATCACAGTAGGAGCTCAGCTTATATAAAGTGACAACAGGATTGGAACAACACACTGCTCCAAAGCAACAACAAAACCCAGAAGAGTGCGCGTGCACGAGTGTGTTTAGGCAATGAAATAGGAAATTGAGGGATTTCTGCTAAAATCAGGTCTTGAAAACAAAAATTTATAGAGCATGAAAGATGTGGGAAGGTCTCTGGGCTCAGGGTAGAAGCTCTGGAGGGGATCAAGTGTTACTGTGTGGTGAGGAGAGTGTGTGAAGGCTGGCATTTTGGCTAGGTTTGTGGAGGCACAGAGCAGAGCAAGCTCTGCCCAGTGCCCCTCTGTGTCCTGCCCTTGTGATGGATCCACCTGCCAGTGTGGGGTGTGTGTCTGTGCAGTGAGATGGGGCCTCGTGGCTCTCACTGTGCACGACGAGCGCTAACACGTCACTTCACAGCACTCACAAACACCACCCACTGGCTCTGAAATGTTGGGTGAGCTGGAAGCGCTGCTCCTCCTTTCCAACCCACCTGATGCCCAGCTCTAGGGCCCCCTCCCTCTGCTTCTCTTGGAGTGTGGTTCCCTTGGCTGTGCCTGCAGAACAAATCTCTCCTGGGGCCTGAATGGGAGGTAGCGATGATTGGGAACTCTGAGTGCCAGTCCCACAGTGAACAATGAGGAACTCCAGCTGCCCAGTTCAGAGCTCTTTCAGATTTTATTGATGTATTTTTCTTTAAGGACAGGGGAACGTTTGTAAAACTTGCATCTTAACAGCGAATCAAGGTTCCTAAAGTTCTTAACTCTGGGGTTTAGTATCTAGTATTTTAGTGTGGGCTTATGTTAATTAGGAAATGCTCTTTATTTTGGCCCATAGCTTGAAGACTTTGTGGTTTTGCTTAGTCTCCTGAATTTTGCAAGACCCATTAAAAGGCAGAAGGTGCAGCCAAAGCTCAGGAGTGATACTGGCGGTTAGCAGATTTCTATTAGTGCCTATTCCACTTTCCAAAAATGCAGCCCACTTCAGGTTTTCTTCTACTCTTGCTTAACAGAGTCTCCTAGTTTGCAACATCCTTTCTTTACCTTCATATTTACAGACTACACATTGGAAAGCAGGGACAGTACACAGGAAGAGTTAATTGCATATCATGAAGGACTGGACTTTTTTGTTCTGCTTAAGATTTTGTTCTTCATACAGCAAAGTAGGTACAAATCCAAACGTCGTCTCACATCTAAAGGTATAATTTAAGTAAACATGTTTTTCTAGATATTTTATTTTCCCCTTCCCTTTTCCCTCTCTCCTGAACCTCCCTTTCACTCTGTTATTTTCCTTTTGGATGGAGGGAGGAGATGGGAAGGGAGCTCATTTGGCAGCTCATGGCCCTCCAACTTGACTTTAATGAGATGATTCGCCAAGGCAAACTCCTCATCATCCAGCATGCCATCTTTGTCGATGTCAGCCAGTTTCCAGATCTTGCCCAGCACGGTGTTGGGCAGCTTAGACCTTACCATCTCCTTCTTGGCATTGGCACCAGTTATTTTACCATCGACGGGCGAGAGTGTGTAGAAGATCTCGTCGTACATGGGCTTGTCCCTGGCCACCACCCACTCGGCGTCATCGATCCCTTCTCCGGCACCTTCTCCGTAGCCGTGGCCGAAGGGACCGTGCAAGGTGCCCTCAAAGGCTCCTCCCTTCACCATCTGGGTTGGCCGCTGGGACTCTTCCTGGCGGACGAGCACCATGAGCTGGGCGATGTCATTGGCCAGCATGTCTTCCACGGTCTCCAGCAGCTTGCTCTTCAGAGGCTGGAACTTGCTAAAATCCTGGGCTTGCAACTGCTCCTTAAAATGGGACAACACAGTAAGAGGTGAGCGACACGGCCGTGTATGGTGGAGTAATGGTGTACAGCCTGCCTGCTGCTTGGCTCACAAACCCTGCTCCTGCAGAGGAGGGGCAGCTTGGCATTCCTTCCTCTGACAGCCCTGCTTTCAGCATGGGATGGGCTCTCCCTGGCCGGCCTTGCTCTTACTTTAATTCCCTCTTAAGTCCTACAGAAGATGACCAAACAGTTCAAGGCGAACTGGTTGTGTGCTCTTGCTACATCCTCCAGCCAATGCTCTCCATTCCCTCCCCCTTCTGCACTCTGGGAAAGAAATGCCACCTGGCAAAAGACCATTGTACTCATCACCGTGCAGTGCATCTTTCAGATGCCATAGAGACAGTAGCACATCTGTAAGAGGTGGTGAGCATGGCTCAGATACTGTAATTTCACAGCTAAGCAAAAAGGCTCTGAGTAGGGCCTGCAGAAAGCTCTCTTCTAGCTGCAGAAAGACCTACAGCTTTATCTTTCACCCTCTATTCATTAAATCCACACTGTTCACTCCAACTGGATTGACAGTTTTTTTTAACACACATTTTAACAAGCAGTGAAGGAGGTATCTATTGGATATACCCCACAGATCTCATTCCCAACAACTTAGGGAGAACATATTTTCAAAAATAGCCAAATGTTGTTTTCCAACAGCTAGAACTCAGAACAGGTTTTTGCTTGGACTGAAGCCACATAGCAATGCAGCAGTGTCCAGCATTGCGTGAATGTATAATACAAGGCTCTGATCAAGGTCCTTTGAAGTTTTTGATTTGCATGAACACTGGGCCAGGTCTCTGGTCTGCAGAACAAAAAACCTGCTTCTCTGCTTAAAACAGAAAAGGGGCTTTAAGTTTTCAGACCTTCCTTTCTCTCTTTCTAGAAACAAAGAGTGAAGCAGAAGACAAATATAGTTCTTGAGGAATGTGGCATATGTAGCCTTTTTAGGACACAGCTTTCCTTTTATTATAAATTAACAGTATGCTTAGGCCTGAAAAATCTGCAAATGCCACCTGGAATTAAAGAAAAACAGAAGAAATCATCTGCTGTAAAGTGCTATTCAGGCAAAGATATGAGAAATACATGTGAAGCTGCAATGCTTCACATGAGCTCTACGCGTAAGAAGTGCTCATGCCCAAATATAGCCTGCACATATTTTAAGGCACATTTCAACATTACAGCAGGCTTTTCCCACAGGTGGCAATGATCAGTGTCTGTATGGCTCTGTTGTATTCCCTGCAGTTACTCTAATGCTCCTTCCTTGGATGTTTGCCAGGATGCTGCTGCTTACCTGCATCTTTCTCAGATTAGGGAAGTCTCCTGGCGAGATCTGATGTTCCCGTTCAATCCGGGCATAAATATCTCCCAAGTTGTTAACAAGCTCTTTCTTTTTATTGTCTTTCCCAAACATAGAGGGCATTTCCTTCTTTAGGGAACTGATGATGTAGGCATGGACCTGAAGGGAATTAAATTATATGGAATAAAGGCAAATGTTAAATAGCACATCAGAAAATTCTGCTCAGCAGAGTATCTGTGCCTAGGACTCGACTCCACCTTGTCCCACCCTGAAGAGCAAGCTCAGCTCCTCAGTTTGCCTGGACCTATGGACTGTTATTCCAGTGCTAAGTGCTCAGCTGTGTGCCCTGGCTGTGCTGAGACAAGGCAAAACGAAGATGTAGTCATGAGCATACAGACAGTGACATTCATATGCACTTTTTGGAGGGAGTGGTGGGGTTTTTTTTCTTCCACTGGGCACGGCCTTCAAGGGAACACTCCCTTTCCAGTCCAAACATAGAGGTTCAGTGTTTTAATAAGAATATCAGTCTTTAACTTATGCAACATTGTGGCTTTTTTTTTTTTTAAATGGTGAACCAAGCATTTCTTCTTGAAATGAAGACCCTTGCACTGAAAGCTTTCGAGCCATCTTTTGATCTCTTTTCTCAATTGAGGTGGGGCTCTTTCCTGTACTTTTAGGGGCTTCTTTCAGTTTATTTCAAATACTCAGGGATACTACAGGCTTGTTTATCATTTGTGTGACTTTCCACCTCCTGTGCATCCATCTAAGGCAGGTATCTCTCTTGGCTAAGAAAGTTTAAAGCAAAAGACCTAGAGCTTATCAATTCCCTTGGTGTATGATTCTGATATACTGAATTGGTCCTAATTCTCAAGTTGCTACCACAGAGCAATTGCTTTCCAGATCTCTTCAAGTGCTACCTGCTTTGATCTGTAGTTACCTTCCCCATTCTGGCCTACCATGATTGACACACCAAAAAAAGGAGTTGTTTTCTTCCCATATTGGCATAGGGCTCATATACTGGGCCTGAGTTAAATGGGATGGAAAAAGGGTAGGATCCACCAGCTCTGCAAGCTCAACTGGCCAAAACCGCTTCTCCATAGACTGCATGCTCCAGACAGCCCAAAGTGAATGCTTGGGGCTTCTATGCCAACACCCACCTTGGCCAGCCGTGCTCGCTTGATGAGATCATTCAGCTTCCTCAGGGCTGCATTGCGGGGCAGGCTCTGGATATCCCTGAACAGGTCCTGCTCCTCTGCCTCAAACAGCTTGCGGTTGTCGGGGATGAGCAGCGGATGGGACCAGAAGGAGCCGATGTAGACTCTGATGACCTCGGGAGTGTTGACGATCTTTCCCAGGGACCACATGAGGGCACCGTACACCCGCATCAGCTGCTGAGTCTCTATCTGGTCGGCCTTGTTGAGAACAACTCTCATCTTGTCCTCGTGGTTCTTCAGGGCCTTGATCACCTCAGAGAATTCATCAGAGATGTCCAGCTTGTGAGCATCGAAGAGGAGAATGATGCGGTCAACCCGCTCCGCGAACCACTCCAGTACAGCAGCGAAGTCATAACCTGCAAGGGGGGAGGAAGAGCAGAGATGCAGCAAACATGGGAGTAGAGAGCCTAAGTGCTGCACTCAAACTGCGTCTGTACCTAACTGAGGGTAACCTTGCAAGAAGTGGCTTTCCCAGTAGAGCAGGTAGCTTGATAAGGAGATGAGGCACTGTCCTTCATGTGGAAATGTCACAGCACACAGTTAAGGACAGCTCTTGTCCTCTCCACATTAAGAGATCACCCAAAGAAGTCTTGAACTTGTGCTCTAGATCTTCATTCAAATGCACATCAAGGAGCAATTGCTGTATCCAAGCACCTACTGCAGAAGTCTTGAATGGCAACAAGAGTCTTGTGGCAACAAGAGAGACCTGGTTTGTGAATGACTGGCCATCACCATAGCCTACAAAGACTGCAGAAAGCTGGGTAATTGCAATACTTGCACCCAGACTGGTTTGAGATGCATATCTCCACTATTTAATAAGTCTCAGGTCTTGCCTAGTTCTGCAAGACTAACTTTGTCCCATCCAATTCAAAACCTAGCATGCAAATAACCTTCCTTACCAGAGTAATCATCCTGTCATACCTGCTGCATGTGCACAAAGCCAAATGATTTGTGTTCACTTAGCCAAGAGCTTGACGCTTAGCAGACATCATTGCTGTGAACACCAGGGGCAGACACAGGCCAGGAACAGTGCGTTCAAATTTCATGTGCCTCGGGACTAAAGATAATGGATTCAGTGTCAGACTGGGTCCATCTCTAAGCAGTACAGGGCATGATAAATAGTGTGTGGAGAAGTCCCTAAAACAACAGTAATGACAGCAACAAAATTACCTTTTTTCCTAGCTCTGTGGCATTTTTTTATCCTTCTTTAAAGTCTTGATGAGAGACTGGTTGGTTCTCTCTCCCTGCTCTGTCAGGCTCTCCTATGCTGTGCAACATTTGGGGTTATCTGAGTCACGAGAGTGCTGCACTTTGTTAAGGGAAATCAGGACAGAGCAAATGCTATTTGCATTCAAAGTCTTTAATATACTATTTTAATCTTGGCTTTCATGAATAAATACATGATAATTAGTTTGGTGCTTTTTCTCCCTGCCCCCCTTTCTTTTTCTTCCTTTTTTTCCTTCTGTCCCCTTTAAAACCTAGAGGGCAACCAGTGCATCCCAATCATTAGACTGGAACTACAAAAGGGAGGATAGCTGAGCTCTGATCTTGTTTTTTCAAGCTGAACTTCTCTTCCATATGACTAAGCAAACTGGAGTGAAATCCTAGCTCTCATGTCAGGAGTAAAGCCTGTGTGAACTTTCTCTTCAGCTGGATAAATTGGTATTAACTTTTTGCCACTGAGAACTTTAATACAAGTTCAAAGTATTATTACTGTGCAGAGGGCTGCTTTGGTCAGTTACAGTTTGCTCCTTACAGGAGGAGGGGGTGGCAGAGTGGGGACATGTGAGGTGTGTGCTCTTCAATGTGGACACTCTGCCCTGCTCTTTTCCATGGCATCTACAGAAATCTCCAATGAAAGACAGATGTTTGTCCCACCAGTGTCCTTCTGCTCACTAGGACACGAGTGTCTCCTCTAACAAGAGCAAGCAATGCTGGGCCCTGGCTCTTTGCTCGGCTATGTTTGATGCTGAGAACTTCAGAGAATTCAGAATCAGTATTAGCTTTGACAAAGACCTGCTGAGCATTCAATATCTTATATTGACAGATGTGTACCTTGCTCAGTCTGTGTGTCTGACCTCAAACACAGTCACAAGTCAGTTTTTTAAAATTGAAATAAACTTGATCTTGCTCACTTTCAGATATTAACAGCCTTTTTTAATCTTAGTGCTAACCTCAGCTTTTGAACCTCAGGTGTTCTGGCTGCAGGGAGCTCTACTCCACTGCTCTAACTGCAAAGCTGCTGCAAAGATCAGCATGCTGACTCCTTCCTAACCTGTGCTGGGGGCAGTGGCAGCAGGATGAAGTCGATGCTGATACCTGACTTCACTTGGCCTGGGTTCAGGCTGTCAGCTGTCCCTCGGCAAGCAGATCGATGGATGTGCAAACAGGGACCTCCCATGGCCCCTCAAACTTTGCTAAACAGAGGATACACAGACTTTATGTTCACTTCTGCCAAGTCATCTGGCATGGCAGGACAGTTTATTCTTCATACGCAGAGCTACACAGTTTGCTTTTTCATCATGGAAGCAGTGAGTCACGGTGACTTTATTTGGAGATGTTTTTGCATTTAACCTTGTCAAATCTCATGGACTAGGCTTTTTTCTTGTCAAGCTGGCATAAGTTTGAATTGTACCCCAGCTACTTCATCCAGTCTTTTTCTTGGGAGAATCAGGTGGAAAACAGTCACGCTCTCTCGGCTACCTTGTAATGGTTCAGTGATGTCCTGTCACACATCATGTGGATGGTTTCCCTCTGACACTAGAGGAAAAGTCACTGTTACACTCTCTGTTGTGTTAATAGGGGCTGGGATGAGCTGGGGAAAGTGTCTGCACCTGACACTCAGTCCACCTTGCAGGGATTTAGTAAAAGTGGGAACGGATTATTTAAAAGAAAGGAGGTATAGAAAAACGTGTAACTTTTGGTTTTAACTGACGACTTGGGAGACCGACCTTAGCCTGGGTCTCAAGATTTGTCCAAAAGTATCTTTAGGTGCTTAGCTCTCATGATTTTTATCCTGTATCAAGCCTGCATCCACAGTAGCACTTAGAAGGTATCTATTTCCTGAGCCTCTCTTTCCTATTAACAAAAATAAATGTTGCTATACCCAGCAAGAAAAGGAAATTAATTAATATCTGCTCAGACCCTTTGTGTATTCCCAGTAACATACAGTGAGTCTTGAATGTCCCTGTGGACTTCATTAAATGTCTAGATTGATTAGCAGACTGGCTTTCCTGGCTTCTCTGCTTGTTCAGAGATATTCTCCTGACAGCTGTCCTGCATATCTCCATTAAAGAGAACAAAGCCCTGGAGAGCAACACTTGCTGCTGACTGCTCTAAAACATCACCCTGGACTAGTTTACATCCCATGCTGGGACAAAAGCTCAAACCACACCCTCCCCTTGTATGTCCCACTTGCTCTGGCTCTGGGGAACCTCTCCTGGTGGTGCCCAGCTGAGAAAGAAGCAAGTCTTGTGTGTGCAGTGTTACTGATCACAGCTGCATTCCTCTGTATGGAGGTGCTTGGCAGGAAAAACAAGGTGTGAGTGTCTGTGTATTCTGTTCTTAAGTGATGGAACACTACAGAGGGAAAGAGGGAAAATGATCCCAAGTGCTGTAAAGTTCCTTAACGCAGGTCCTTAGCATGACATGGGACAGAGCTCTGTTTACAACCATCTACTCAGAGTCACTGACTGTGCTGGTGTTTTCCCACACAGTGCCTAGAGAATTGCTACAGATGGCATTCATGGGGTTGACTTTGCAGTCTTGCTTTTAGTGTATAATACAGTAGGTTGTTACTAAAGCATTCGGACAGCAGGATGTAAATGGCTAAGGGCAACCTATTAATAAAGGTGTTTAAAAATAAGGTCTTAGATTAATATTTAAATGTTTGGAGCTTTCATTTTTGGAGGGCTCTTCAATGGCACAGAGAACTCGGGGCATTTTGCCTGGCTCTAGCCAGAGCTGGATGTGTTCCAAACCTGAAAACATGAGGCTCATTCTGTAACTCAATTTAAGCATTATAGCCTTGCTTTGGTTTCTTCCCTCCTGCCCCTTTTTCATTTCACAGATGCACTGGGCCTGCCTCTTTCCTCTGGCAGTTTATTACTGTGTCAGCTTAGACGGAGAACTGATCTTCATCTGCAGTCAAATTAGGAGTTTTCCTGGTGTCCCTTGCTCATTCCACTGCAAATGCGTTATGCCTCCCTCTGCCTCCCTGTGTTGTAAGGTGTTGCTAAGGCCTCTCACAAATGTAGGCAGTCACTATCTCTGCTTTGGCAGTGTTTCAGGGATGGGTGAAGCTGTCCACAGAACTCAGCACAGTTTTATTGTGAACTTACAGGGTGGCTGAGAAGCCATCTGCTTGCCAAACTGCAAATGCAAAATGAATGCAAAACCATTATTACAGGGATGTTCAGACAGAACTGTAAAGAGAAGAATTTGCTGTTCAGTAATTCCTGTCTGTTGTGCTTGCATTCCTGTTGAAAAATATGCTGCATATTTAAACATTCTCTAACATCACTGCTGCAGCTTCTTTCACAACCTCCAGATAAGGAGAATGTGAAGAGAAAATGAATCCAGATCATACAGTACTAGGAGGACAAGATGAATATGATAACAATTTTATTCTATCAGATGTTATTTTCATGGGACAGGTTTCCTTCTGACAGCATGAAAAGGACTCAACAGTCTTAACACAAAGCTGACAAGTCAGCAGGACTGTCAGTGGGTTCAGCCTACAGAGAAAACGATCTTTTTGCAGACACCTTGCCATCTAGATTCCATAAGGCAGGCTGGTCTAATGAATTCTTGTCTGTGCACCATTGGAATACCTGGCAGCAAGCGTTTCACCAAGATGTGGCAGGATTATGCAATTACATTCTGTCAAGTCAGATCAGGCATGATACAGTCTTTATGCTGACTGTGGAAAGATGGATGATACTTGACCCAGCACAAAATCTGCCTAGCTGTAAGATTTTAAATCAAATTTAAACCAGCCAGGAGTGGGCACACACTGGTTCAGCATTTCTCACCATGTAGCTACACTGGTTGTTGGTTTAAGTTTGGTTTGTTTGTTTGTGCTATTTTTTTAACTGGTAGCAAGCATACTACTGATTTCCTGTATTGTGGAACCGTAACCACAGGTCCTGTGGTAGTGGAGTTCAGGAGGGGTTGAATGGGAACAGTGAGATCAAGAAGTGCTGAAAAACCCCAAAGCTGCTGCTTTGCACCAGACATCCCACAGCTTGTTGTTATTACTGCTGTAAATTGTGCTGCTGCTTTTAGCAATTCACGTCTTTCCTGCTGCATTTTAGTCACTAGGAGCTTCTGTCTCATCTTTCTAAAGCTGGTGTTATCTAGAGATGAAAGATTTACCAGATTGTGCCACTCTATAGGCAGAGTTTTATGGCAGTGTCCTTATTTGTCAAGGGGGAGACTGGCTCTGATTGTCTGAGGACAACATCCCAAGATGATGCTCTGAGCACTGACTGCCTAGAGAGTAAAGTGAAAAGAATGGAGAGATGAAATGAAATGAATGGGGAGATGAAATGAAATGAATGCTGATTCCAGAGGGTGCTCAGTCTAATTTGTCACAGCGATATCCTGCCTGAAAGCCCTTCAGAGTCCAGGGAAGAAGACTTATGTCATTGCAAAATAAGCAGACAGTCCACACTGGGGGGGGAGAATGTGCCAGGAGGGGCAGGTGTTACCCAAATGTGACAGATGGCTGTGAGTGAAGGAGAAGGAAGGTCACAGGATGGTCAGAAGAAGAAAATGAGGGGAGGGAGGGGCAAGTTACACATTCCTTTGAGGACACACGAAGTGAGTGGGAAGCTGGGTTGGGTGGCTGTTATGAGATTCAGAGAGTAATGGTGTTCCAGAGAGAGAAGGGTGCTGGGTAAGAGTATCAGAGAGGAAACAGCTGAGACTGGGTGGAAGACCGGTGCTTTGAGCAAGTTTATCTTGAGGTGAGGAGCTGGTGGTGCCAGCAAGGAGAGGACAGAAGGGATGATGAAAAGCAAGGGATGGGTACTGGATACACCCCACCGCAGGTCATCCTACAACGCCTTTGTAAAAAGCTGCCATACTCCTCTTTGGAAGTGACTGCCTTCCAAGGGAATAGAAAGAGATTCCTGTAATGCATATCTGTGGGTGTGTTGGGAAGTACACAGAAGGCCTTTGGGATGGAAAGATTTGAGTGTCGCATGCCCTAATTTCTGTAGCAGGCCCCAGCTTGCCAACCACTTTTCCCTGTGCCTATACTCAAAGAAATCATCTGTCCTGGAGCTGCTGATTCAGAGCACTGGGAGCTACATCCTCCTGCCAGTGCTCCACATGTCCTCCCCTCCGTACCAAGAACTAATGGAAACATTAAATATGTTTTGGAGGCTTTAAGGTTTCCAAAGCAAAGGCAAAAGGACTCAAAGCACACCAGATCTCTGTTCTCAGCTAGCAACAATGCTAACATTTACATTAACCAGCATTTGGAGTGCCAGACTGCATGGCCTTTTGCTTTCATGTTGTTTACCGCAAGGGCTTCAGGGTGGAGAAGAGAGTGGGAGCCCGATGGGGCTCTTGCTTTATGTCACTGCAAAGTCAACGAAACCTCACTAGGCACATTCAAAGCAGGTGGAGCAAAAGTGAGGAGAGCATTGTCCACAGTTAAGTTTCCCTGTAACAGCCTGCTTAGCTCCTGTGTACACACAGCCAGAACTTGTCTCACCTACAAGATTATATCTTTGCCACTTGTGACAGATGGGCCTGAGCGTTACCTGGTACTTGGGCCAATTCTAAAAACAGTTTCTAGACAGGTTTTGAGACCTCAGAAGGCACCTGAATACAGGCCAAGTTTTCCAGAGAAGTCAGTGCATGGCAGCATTGATGTGGTGTAGCTGGGATTCCAAGGAACTTTTTTTTTACTATAGCATCCAAACACAAACTGAATTCTCCTGTATTCATTCATACTTTAAATTTCAGGAGAAGTCATGTTTGAAAAGCTGGCCTGAAATGGCCACCAATGACTACTGATAGCTCCCAGGGACGAGGAAACACATTGCTTCTCCATTGTTATTCAGGATGCTGAAAGAATGCATGATGGGTATAAATCATGCAAATTGATGAGATGCTGATGGCATGACCATCTTCCCTCAATGCAATAGATACTTAGAATATTTCTGGGGTGCACAGTGCACAATAAATGGACAAGCTGCACAGCTGTTCTAAAAATCAGACTTGTTTAGTAACACAAATTAAATGCTTGCTGTATGTTGATAGGTATAGAAAAAGCACAGCCCTTTCTATCTGTGCAGCCATTTAATCTTGTTCTTTGGTGTTACTTTTTTTTGCTCTACCAGTTCTGGAGCTGCAAAATATATCAGTATTTCCAACCCTAATCATGGAGACAGTCCCTCTTCCCCCCCCACCCCCCCAACACCAAACAAAATAATGGTTTGGCTTTCCCAAACCCCAAATATAATCTTGACCTTTTGTTTGCATACTGCTTTCAGGTCAGAAGAGTTAGGCTCATGGTTTCACGTATTTCTAGAAATAAAAATGAGAACTGTGCAGATTATCTGCTCATTTTTGTGCTGTTTTTAAGCAGAAGTGCAGAACAGTGTGCCTGTAAGAGCTGAACATTTCAGTGGAACAGTATGTGTTAAGTGAGACTGTGATAAAATCAGGCAGGGTGGCAGAGCAGCTGTAATAGAGGTGAACTGGAAAGTCAAAACTAACCAGTGCACTTTCACCCTCTCAGGCAGAGTGAAATACAAAATATAAGCAAACATCACCAGTGGGGAGTATTATAGCAAATATTTGAAATGCCTCCCTTTTAGAGGCTTTCAGGATGGATGCCTTTAGTTTGTATCATGCTGTTGCTAGCACACGTGACAAAGCTCCTCAGAAAAAATATTTTTTTGTTGCCACTGCACCCTAAACAGCATTGCATGAAGTGGGAGAACATCAATTCCCTTGGTGTTTGCCTTTCCCTTCCAAGCATGGCTATTTGAGACACAGCCAGGCTGAGAACTCTGTACTGCCCCAGACTGTTGCTATTAACATTTTTCTTCTTGCTGTCAGACTGGTGAGTGACTAAGTGTCCCCGGTGCTGAAGCTGCTGGTCATTTGGGAATTCTGCTTTCCCAGGAGAAGGGCGAGGCTGGTGGGTAGGGTTTTTTCCCTCGGTTATGGGATGCTTAGGCTGCACTGAAGCCAGCAGAATGGAACTGGGTAGAAGGCAGGGAAAATGCTGGAATAGTGTATAGTGGAAAGCAAGCCAATGAGGAACGACACTGCCAGTCCTTACCTCCCGGCTAGGACCTTGTAGTCACTGCTAATGCAGGAAAGGGAGAAGGTGGCATATAGAGAGTGAATATGAAGTAAGTGTTCAGGACATATCCAGGAAGTACTACCCCAAAAGAGGGATCAAATACAGCTTGGCCAAGGTGTCACTGAACTGGGCAGACTTGGATCTGCTCAGCTCAGGGCAGATGTAGGTTGAGACAGATGGGCAGCAGAGCGTGCAAGGTTCAGCCCCCAGGGATGGCACTGCTACTGAAGTGCACGAGTTCCTGTTGCCAGGTGGCTCCATTAGCAGGGCAGACTCACAGGGTGATGAATTATGAGGAAGTCCTCACTCCTGTCCTGGCTCTGCATGACCTGATCTGTGGTCCTCCCCTCTGTCCTTGTTTATTTCAGTGCAGTCATCTCCTCCTCACTTCCCCTCCCAGCAGGCTGGCCTGAGCTCATTAGGTGACACCAGAACAGTGCTTTGCAAGTGGATGGCATTGTATCATTATTAAATTGTCAAAGCAGACAAGACTGTGCTGCTTTGGTACAGACACCTCTCCTATGGACATCTCTGCAGCCTCATGCTCCCCTAGAAACAATAAATAAAAAGGACACAGAGCAAGGGACAAGGCAATGGAATCATTAGTTCTTTAAATGTGGACAAAGATTCGTGCCCCAGTCTGTAAAAAAGACCAGAAGGGAAATGGCTGCCTTCCAGTCAAGGATAATACAGAAGGACAGGATGCTTTGTGCCAGGACATCCTGGAAACATTTCCCACAAAGCCTGTGAAGGACACCGGTGCATCCTAGGGAGTCTGGCTACCACACCTATGACACCGTGGGTGCCCACCACAAAGTAGTGCATGAGTCAGGAGCTCAGTAGGTCAACTCAGTGCAGGCAGCCCCTTGGCTACCCTTTCTAGGAGAGCCTGAGAGCAGCAGCTGCTGTGTCAGTGCTGAGGATGCTACTGCCTGTCAAAGGGATGTGCACTTCAGCTGTGACAGACTGCATCACCCTCAACTGCTTGGTAGGCCTAAACCTGCAGCTCTGCTACTGGGAAACTTCATGGGCTGCTCCGGGGGAAAGGGGCTCTCTATGGTTATGCAGTCCTGGAAGAGAGCCAGTGCAGAGCTTTGTTTCCTGGGATTATACAGCATTCCTTGGAGCAAAGCTTGGTAGCCATTTGCAAAGCCCTGCTGCTGCTGGCTGTAGGAGGCTGAGTGCTGCTAGCACTAACACCAGCACCCTGTGCTCGTGCACACACTGGCTGTGAAGGGACTGTCAGATGTCACCTCTAACAGCAACAAAGCAGTGAATTTAATTTAGAGTTGAGTTCAGACAAGTGAAAAGCTTTAGAACCTGGACTTGACCCCTGAATCAACCTTTAAACCCTGTTCCCTTGCTCTTTGAAACATGGCTGCAATAACAGGAACAGCTACTGCTTTGAAATTCAGGAGTATAAGGTGGCTCTCATGGATTGCTTAGCTTTGACAGCGTGGTATTTTGCTAAGCTGACACTGTATAGATTAACTAATGCTCCTAACATCTAATGGGGAAGGAGATGGACTTGTGATGTTCCCACTGAGAGGAATTTCCTATTTTTAGAAATGCTGCTGGTTCTCATGGGATGGGCAGGCTGGGAAAGCCTGCCATATCTTTTACATCTTAACTTTCCCCCTCAAATTTGTGACAGAATGCTGCTTCGCTATCTACTCTCTTCCCTGACACTGCATCCCAGGCACCCCAGTCTGAGGGTCTTGGAACCTACTGCTAGCAATGGGGGTAAGAAAAGCATTCCTGTTCCAAGAAGTTAAAGAACTTCAAAGTCTCTTGGAAAACCTCTGTAAGACTCTCTTAGGTATTGCTTCATTCCCAAGTGAAATCTGAGCAGGATGGGAAGGTAAAGAAGGAGCAGAAGAATTTTGTTGTATCAGCATTTTTTAGCCCTATCTTGTTTTCTACCTAGACCATGTTACTGCTCTATCTGCCTCCCAAACCAACTTGCTAATGAGGTCAGCTGGCTTGTAAGCTTCGTGGCAAAGGTGTCAGCCTCACCACTTTTTCCTATTCCTCTTCCATGGGAGTTGGGAGGTGAGTACTCTCTCTCAAACACCTCGAGATAAGCTCAAGCAGCTTATTATTAGCAGCCCTTCCTAAACACAGGCACCTCAGCACTCGTTTGACTCTTCCTGCTTCCCCTAGACATAAGTTGCTGGAGTTGTTCCAGCCTCAACAAAGCCATATTGACCTAAAACAGATGAAGATCATGTCCTGTATTTATTGCAAGGTCATCTGACCTGGCCCACATGACCATTTTCAGTCTGTCTCAGGTGGAAATGGTGACAAAGCGAAGTCCCACCTACACTGTACTTTTAACTGTTGTGATTAGATCAGTTTGCAGGTTGTGAGAGCCCCCTTGTTTGGCTGGAGAAACAGCAGAGCAAATTCCTGGGCTGGCAGGATGATCAGGAAATGGCTGTACACCATCTAGAGTTGCCTCCTGACAAAAGGGCCGAATGACCACACACTGTAGTCACAAGGCCAATGTGCCAATTTTCTGCCCTAAGCGCACTTAATTGCACTGGGGGCAGAGAAGTTGTCCAGGAAAATCCTGTTCCACATGCTGAGACAGGCCCCCAGCTCTACAAACGTGTATAGCATGAAAAAATGTACAGAATTGGGATTCCCCTTTAGCCTCCTCAGCTGTTTCCAAATGTTTGCAGAGGCATTACTGGCTTGGGTTAAAGTACACCAGTGACTTTTGTAACAGTGCACAGCTGTGTTATAAGCATGTCCTGGCATTGCTGGCATTTATTAGAGTAGCTGCAGAAAGTATAGAATTGTTTAGGTTAGAAAAGATCTTTAAGATCATTGAATCCAACTGCAAACCTAGCAGTGGCCTCAGCCTATTGATCTGTGCCATGTTTCAGATTCCTCTGCAGAGCCTTCCCAGCCTCCAGCAGACCAACACTCCAGCCCAGAATGGTGTCATCTTCAGACTGGCTGAGGGCGCTCTCACTTCCCTTGTCCACATCATTGATTAGGACATTAAACATGGCTGAGCCCTGGGGAATATCACTTGTGACTGGCTTCCAGCTGGATTTAACTCCTTTCACCACCACTCTTGGCCTGGCCATCCAGCCAGTTTCTCAGCCAGGGAAGGGAGCAACCATCCAAGCCATGAGCAGCCAGTTTCTCCAGGAGAATTATGAGGGAAACAGGGTCATAGGCTTTACTAAAGTCTAGGTAGGCAATATCCTCAGCCCTCTCCCATCCAGGAAATGGGTCACCTTGTCACAGCAGAAGATCAGGTTGGTCAAGCAGGACCTACCTTTCATAACCCTGTGTTGCCTGGCCTGATCCATGATGATGGTCAGTTCCATGGCCTTTGCCAGCCCCAAGGTCAGACTGACAGGCTCTAGAATGGGCCACCAAGACCCACTGGAATGCTGACAGAGAAATTTTTGCAGAAGGAGCAGCAAGAAGTGCCAGTGTATTTTGCAGGAGGGTATTTTTAGTTCTGTAAACAGCTGAAAAGTAGGAAAATCTTGCAATACATGTCAGCATTTGAATTGGTGAGGAGATTTGGAAAAGGGGCTTGAAATGGGTCCATTCTGATTCACCTATACCTTCTTTTTATTATGTTTTTTAATAAAAATATTTCCTTCTAAGCAAGTTTCCTTCACTGTCATAGTTCCACAGGAGAAGTGGTTGCTTTCAGTGGCATTTTTTGACTGAAAAATGAATGTCTGCGCCACATAATACATTTTTTTTATGTCCATAACACTTTCTGCTGAGGGGAGGAATGCTTGCACAGCATATTTTTCAACCTTCTCATGAAGGCTGGCATACCTTGGAATTTCTGATCCTCTAGCAGTGCAGAAGCCCACACTAAAAAAAGTTAATGTGAGAGGTTTTTTGTGAATTTTAGCTGTGCTTTATTGACACTTCTTTGCTAGCTAAGGTTCCTGTGGTGGAAAATCACAGCAAAACAAACAAGACCTGGCTCTGTGCAAGGTGGCTGCTTGATTAAAAGAAAAAAGGAAGTTTCCAAGAAAAATTTCAATGCAAAAGTGTCATAGAACTTGGAAAGCTGTGAGTGATCTGAAATCTTATGGGGAAGAACATGGAAATATGGGAAAGGCCTCAGCACTCTGGGGTAGAGCCTGGGCTGCTGAAACTCAACTGTGCACTGTTAACAGGCAGTGTGCACCAGAACTGATGTCAAACCTGAATGCCGAGATTACTGCTCTTGGCTTTTTTTCCAATGAAATGGTGCATAGCTCCCAGCTTTATCTAAGGAACCTTCCAGAAATGCAAGCTATGCCACCATCACCTTACAAAGCAAGAGAGCAACCACAGAGGTTAGGTTTGAAGTATAAAGATGTTGCTCACTTCAGAGGGTGAGTCTGAGAGTGACCTCAGAAGTTCACTAGGAGACTGTGCTATTCATCAGCTGCAGTTACAAGTGTCTGTAGTGACAGGACAAGGGGAAATGGCTTTAAACTGAAAAAGGGTAGGCTTATATTGGATATTGAGGAAGAATTCTTTACTGTGAGGGTGGTGAGGCACTGCCACAGCTTGCCCTAAGAAGTTGTGGATGCCCCATCCTTGGAAGTGCTCAAGGCCAGGCTGGACAAGGCTTGAGCAACCTGGTCTAGTGGAAGGTGCTCTTATCTATGGCAGGGGGTTGGAACTAGAGGATCTTTAATGTCCCTTCAAACCTTCAAACCCAAATTACTCTAGGATTTTATGATTTAGTATCCACAGGCTTTCCAGATTCCCTACTGCAGTGAGGAACTTGAGTGCCAATGGTTCTTAAACACAATCCAGTCCTGCACTAGATTTAGGAAGCCTGGCAAGTGCAAAAGGTTGATTACAATGGGGGCCTTGGCTATGGATCATCAGTAAGCCACTGACAGCAACTGTTTCTGCAAAGCAGATAGGTATTACTTGACTCTGATAGAAATCTCTTTCGTGGGGAAACACTGGACTGTGACACAGGTACTGCTGACCTTGTCAGCAGCCTTCCACGAAAACATGTAAATTCTCTGCAAGATGTTAACTATGTCCCTTTGGTCTCCATTTGCAAAGTCATGCTGTAGCTCTGAGAGGTTCCCACGACTGCTTTTATCCCCAGCTTGTCTAGTTTGAAGTGAAAATCATATAGAGTTCCTTTGGTTTTCATTACTGTCATTTAGAAGAGAACTGAACTTGGGACTTACCTCTGCTAATTCTCTGCTTTTCTCCAGAAAGGATTCCTGGTGTATCAATGACGCTGATGCTTTCTAATACAGGATTAGGTAGCTGGGCACAGACGAACCTGTGTGGAAAATAAATGTGTTTAAAAAAATAAAAAATGCAAAACAGTCATGACCTGTGCTGCACATCATGGGCAGCATGGGACAAGCCTGACTCTAATCTCTCATGCCTTCGGTTGGAGCTTGGAGCTACTGTTAAAGAAATGAGAAAGAAACTAGAACTAAACACTTTTCTCTATTTTGCTGCCTCTAGAACATGGGTCTCAGTCATGACTTATGACAGGTTTTTTATATGGGCCCCCAAGTTGTGAATTATGAAAACATTTGAGTTTTCATTTATGTGCTGTTTGGATTTTAACAAGTGGTATTTGTTTTTCTCTGGTTAAGCATTCCCCTGAAGAGTCCTGAACTCAAATGAACTGAAATAACTTACTTAAAAAAAAAATCAGCAATTCTGTAGGACTTCTCTTCTCTTTTAAATCTGGTCTTAAAAAGGCAAAAAGTGTGCCATTATTGCACCATGAAAGTAGTAAAGGATAGGCAGCATGAGATCTCAAGAGGTTGTTCAGTCTGTCCTCCAGCCTCAAGGCAGGATCAGTCAGGTTATTTGTCTGAAGTGTTCTTCAAATCCATAACAATCCAGACTCACCAACATTTGCTGTGAGTCTGCTCCATTACGTAATAACCTTTACAGTAAATCCTCTTTTTTAATGTCTAATCTAAATTTCATATGCTATAATGCCCCTCAGTCACAAACACAATAGATGTGGAAAATTATTTAATTTTCCCCTCTTGTCACAATGTACACTATTGTCATCCTGCTCCCCTCAGTCTTTCCTCTATAGAAAACGGTTTGTGGTTATTTTTTTCTTTTTCCTATCTCTTCCAGTTCTCTCTAGCTGCCTTTCCAGCTAATTTCTAAATCCCTGAAGACCCTTGCAGCCTTCCTTTGGCTCCTTTCAAAGTGCTCCACATATTTCTTCAGGCATGATGCCACAAGCTGATGTACTCCAGCCACGGCCCTGCCAGTGGTGAGCAGAGTGGATGGATTGCTCCTTATCTCTTAGACTTGACAGTCCTGTTTATACAACTCAGTGACATGTTTGCTTTTTAACAGCAGTATGACACTGTTAACTCACATTCACTTTATAACTCGCTTCTCCTCCCTCTGCAGCTCCATTTATGTGTAATTGCTCTTTAGCTAGTTGTTCCCCATCCTGTATCTATGCAAATCACTGCCTAAGAAGAGTCACTTGTGCTTTGTGGGCTGCAGCTCATCTGTTTCAGTTGCTAGTAACAGCAAAGGGCACTAAAGGCCTATCTGCTTCTGTAGCTCCTGGTAGCATTTCATGGATAGCCTTTTTGGGATGGCATTCCAGGCAGCTCTACGTGTGTGTGTGTGTACATATGCATATTAATAGGGTGGTGTGACATCCAGGCACAGAAAACATGTTACTGTGGGAGGAGGTAGAACCACAGAGGATGGGGGCTGGCACAAGGACCACTCGGTGCAGCCAAGGCAGATGAGGACCTGCAGTGCTCTGGTGAGTGTCTGGCTCTGAAGAAGCCCCTGCACCTCTGAATTCCTCCAGGCTATGCCACAACTCAAGTGTTCTACTTGTACGACTCCAAGAAGATTCTGGTAAGAGTGAATCCTCATGGGTTAAAGAGTGTCTCCTCCCCTAAACTGTCAGCTATTTCAGACCACATATTACAGCTTCCCACATCCCCAGCTTAGCAGGTGGCAACAGGGAGCGTTTCTGAACGTGCAATACCTCCTATCAAAAAGGCAGACTGGCTTGCTTATCCTGTTGAGTGCCAGGCACAGCAGCAGAGAACAAAAGGCTTAGGAGGTCATGTTATTCCCTTATCCTGCCAACCCAGGTTTGTTCTTCATTGTTACAGCCCTGAGTACTCCTTGTGCTGTAATATTAAATGGGGCAGGGGGATTTTCCACCAGTTTCTCTAGGTAAAATACTCCACAGGAGATTTCAGATTTAAGGTCAGAGGCCAGCATGAGTGAGTGCATTCTGGCTCTTTTGGCAAAGTTAAGGCTGCTGCCCTCCTGTTGTCCCAGCAGAACTGCAGGACCTCAGGGAGCTCGACCTAATTCTGTTTGGGGCCATATGAAGGGAAGAACACTGTGCCAAACTAGTTTCACTACCTCTACAGGCAGAGCACAGGGCTGAAGGAACAATATGTTATCTACCTCTCCAGCTGTTCACAACACAAAACCAGGACTGACTCCACCTTAACTTCCCAAAACAGACTTTGGGGATGGGGGAATTCTTGCAACATAGTCAATGTGACACAAAAATAATGGGCCAGATTCCTGAATTTGCTCCAGGCCCTTGGTGCCAAACAAGTCTTCCTGATAACAAGGTGCAACTTCTCATCTCTCTGGAATCTCCCCAGAGGTGGGGTTTGGCCAGCAGAGTTGGAGAAAGGGAAACGAACCCTTCTCTCAATGCCCATGAACAACCTGGGGCAAGAAGAGCAGACGAGACAGGATTCTGCAGACCTGCTATTCTCATTTCAGCCCTGGGCAGCCCTATCTCCCAGGTATGGGCAGGTGCTCCATCTCCTGGGAATGAAGGGAGGGAGGGAGCCTGCTGCCCAGGCTCTGAGCAGCACAATTTGCTTGTCTCCCAGCCAAATCCTGACCGCACCAGTCTTCCCTTGCTTCCTGGAAAGCAGCAGATCCCAGTCTCTGCTGGGGATGAGTCCCAGCTAAGGGTGGATGCTCACCCCTGGAGCAGCAGGCTCTGCACCCCACAGGACACAGTGCTGTGGACTGCCACCTCTCAGCCAAGACCAGCTTGGCCTGTGTGAATGCTACTGCCTCATGCTGCTCTGTTCCTTTCCACTGATGCTCACAGTCAAGTGTTACCTTTAACCATCCATGGGCAAAGCAGACTTCCCCATGGCCACTCTTATCTCAGCTTACAGGTGTGGCCCCTGGAGATCAGCTCCCTTTTGAAAATTTCTTGCTCACCACCTCCTAGTTGAGGTCAGGGCCTTGGCAGCAAGGTACGTGCAAGGCAGAAATAGCTCTGCTTGTCCCTGGCCCAGAAGCCAGGCCCACTGGAGAAGTAAGTGTGGGTGGCTTGATCTGGTCCTGTGGGTGCACCAGGACTTATACCTGCTACATTTCTGGCCCTTTGAGTCAACTCTTGCATGTGTTTCACTTCCTAATTAGCTGGGCATTTGCACCTGCATTTTCAGCATGGGATGCTCACACAGCTCTGAGTCCCCCTTAGTGTGTCTCCTCTGTCAGTTTAGAAATCATTGCCCCCTCTTCTTTCATGTCAGCAAGAGAAAGATGTCATTAGCTGCTGTGGCTACTCCCTGCATTGCTAGAAGGACTGCACTTATGCTGCTGCTGAACCCTCTTACTTCCCTCTGCCCTGCTGCCTGCACAGGCACAGGCTAGACTCTTTCCTCAGGAGAAAGAAGAGTAGAAGAAGCATAACAAGAGCACAGCATGATACAGTGAACTGGGTTAATGCATGCAGAGATCCCTTGCTGTATCAGGAGCAAATTGCATTCAGGACACATCCATCAGGCTAGTTCAGAAGTGTTTGCTTTTTTGCCCCCCATGCATGGCCTAATGTTCCTTCTCTGCAGTGAACTGTCTGCCAGCTGTGGCTGTTCTTGGCTATCAGCTGAGCTGCTCTGAATTATGTCCTCTTTATCCACAATCCCTGCACTCCAGGCAAGAGGCCTGTTATTCTCTTAGGGCAAATAACTGTTCTGCCCTGGTGTGAGGCGTGGGCAGTCACCTGACCTAACTGCTGGTCAGGTGCAGATGTTCTGGGCCATATGAAACAACAAAAACTTCCCAAAGTTTCTCTGGTGCAGGACCATGCTGATATATTTGAATGATGCTCCTGGGCAGCGATCAGATACTGCTTCCTGTCACCCTGAGGTACCGTGAGGTTCTCCACACAGCAGCGACTCCAGCTAGGTCCCTCTCCTGCCAGCAAGTTTCTCCCCATGCTCCTCTGCAGGTCCCTTCCCTCCCTTGCTGCAGCCTACACCAGCACTCCTGTAGTCAGTGCTGGTAGGATGCTGCACTCTCTGGACAGTCATTCTCTAAGCTTGGAAGATGGAACGGGAGCCAGAGCCCAGCCCAGCTTTCCTGGCTGTTTGGCTGAGCAGCTGCCATGTTTCCAGTGTCTCCCACACTGTGCTAAGGGAAGGCGTCGATGCTGGGTGTAGTCAGTTTGCTGCCTTCTGCAGCACAGTTTGTGCTCATCTGGGATATGGGTGTGTGCTGCCGGCTTCCTGCAAGGCCTAGATCCAAAACCTCCCTATGGCTGGGCTGGGTCTAGGGGATGGAAAGGTTAAATTCCTCATGTCACAGAGCTGCTGTCCAAACACCCTGCTACTCTTTTTTACAGGAAACACTTTAAAGTGGTCATCAATTTGCACCTAAGGTATGTATAAGGCATGGGAATGGAGAGAGCTTGGTTTTGATTACAAATGTTAGAAGCTAGAAATACTGAAGCCGGGGACAACAAATGTAATGAAGATATTTACCTCTAGTCTCCTGTAGGATAAGCTTGGGCTGTGATGTCGTTTTTGTTTTGTTTGTTCAAGTAAAATGAAGGTTTGTCACACTTGAATTTATCAGCCTTTTAGCAACTGACTTATGTGCATCAGGTAGAACAGGACTGGCTTTGCATCAGCCATGTGGATGGGAGGAAAAGAAGTGCCTTATCCTTTTACATTACTTGCTGTGCTGCTCATTAGATTCTAACTTTGGAGAACAAGAGAGTTCTTGAGTACTGACCTGTTCAAAAAGGCATTGCCAAAGGCGTTGAGTTTCCTGAACGGTTTTTTGGGATCCACCACCAACGCGTTTCCAGGAATAATTCCTTCCACATCTCCTTGCATAACCGCTATAAAGGAGTCAGTTGTAGGCTCTGGTCCAATCCTCATCCCTGGGAAATCCTGCTCCAGCAGGTACCTGTAAGTGAAAAAACAGGGTGTGGGCATGAGACATGAGCTGCTAAGTCCTAAATGAGTTGTACTGAAGATTGCAGTGCAATTATGAAGCTCAAGAGCATGGATCCTTCCGAGACTATTTTTAGCACTGTCACTGAATTGTTTGATAAATGCCTTGGTAGCTTTTCTACTGAGGATCTCAACATTGAAAGCTCATTTAAGGCGGATTAAGAAATGGAGATGTTTATAGCTGCTGGGAAGAGATTCTCATGTTGCATCATTTTGTGTACTTCAATCCTCAAGACATTTGGAGCAGACTTAGCACAGCAAAGTAAAAACAGCAGTCTGCTGCAATCACAGAGTTAATCCTGAAACCCTACTGGCTCTTGGTGCCAATATCAATTACTTCGCTGCTGCTCGTTTCAGCAGACTCAAACAACTAATGTGCTTAGCCCCCAGTCCAAATCAGTTGCTTAAATGCCAACTTCCCCTGCACTTGATTGAAGTCTCAGGCTCTGTCCTTGTGTGCTTCTGAAATGCAGGCACAGGTCTGCACTACAAACTGCTCAAGCACATTGAGCACTACACATATGGGTGGGGGAGTATATTCCAATCTATATATCAAGCTAGATAGCCCACTAAGTACAGCATCCCTTATTACTTCCTGAAGGTAGTTTGGCGAACTTTGGGGAAAGATAATCACCCATGGGGTTGTAGGGCTTTGAATAGGACCCTGGCAGCATATCCTAACTGACCCTGCCAAATTCAGGGTGAGTCCATGGTGTGTGCATGGGACAGTTCCCTTTGGCTCACAAAGGTGCCAAATGCCATCACTGAGGCCAGGCCTGTGTGTGAGTGTGTGGGTGCAGAAAACCACCTGCTGATGCTGTGCTGAAAACTAAGACCATTATGTCCACATGGCTTGCAGAAAGCAGCTAGAACTGGTCTAGCCTTCAGTATGGGATGGTGTCAGAGGTGACAAGTAATAAGCCCTGGCTAGTTACATGAATAAAATGACTACCAGACTATGGAAGTTAGTATAATAATGTGTTGCTTGCTGCCAGAGGGTAGCTGACACTCCCACTTCCTTTGCTTTGACCTAAACCTCAGTAGGTAGAAAGATTATTTCAGAATTGCTGTGACGTTAAAAGTAGATTATGGGGAGTGGAAAAGGAAATAGGAGAAGGACTGATGAGTGAGATGATTGAGACTGATATGTCGAAGCACCAGAATTGGCTCACTCAGGTGAGTCTTAGTGAGGGAGGTTCCTGTGTGAGGGACTATAGGGCCACTGGCATGAAGGCTTGTGATAACTTCTTAGGGGTTCCTACTTTCACTGTCATTTTAACATAGGTAATCACTATCCAGTGTTTAAGGAGCAACAAAAGAAAAACTGTGCAGGCTATTTATTGATACCATGTCAGTAAATGTGTCTTCAGTTCCCAAAGGGCAAGGCCAGATCAACTGGATCTAGAGGTAAAACAACCAAATGTATACCCAGGACAAAGCACTGATACTTATCTGGCTTGGTACACACTCATACTGCAACAAGAATACCTCCACAAATGATGTCCATAGTTCTCTTAGGAGATGACCACACCTCCTTTACTGGTGTATTATAATGTATTTTCTTGTATCTTTTGTCCAAAGTGATTTCCAAGTCCCATGCTCACCAGAAGGCCACCAGAAGTGACTCTTCTTAACTGCAGAACTCTGAGATGCAACAGCAGCTGTTGAGCAGCTCCTAAAAGACCTGAAATAATCCAGGAAGAGAGCAGCCCTTTGACCTCCTAAACTAGGGTGGATATATCCTATTTATCTAAACCTTACGAAGGGTTTCTCAAACTTTCCTATAAAAGTGGGTCATTACTTAATAAAAGCAGGCTGCAGGTAGTGCTAGTGTGTGCCACCTCTCTGGCTGGTGATCACAATACACCTTCCTGGCAGCCACAGTAACTCCTCTCTAGCTTGAAGCACCTGAGAACAAGGAAGGGCTACTTCTCTCCCACCAAGGGCTCTGTAGACTATCATATGAATGTTCTTGGTTCCATCCCCTGTGAAGCTCTTTACACTGCACAACTATTTGCTAGGTTAGAGGCCACTTGGTCAGACTCTGCAAACTAAGCTTGTGCCTCCCAGATGGCAATTAAAACACTAGCCCCTGATGGACACTGCTGTCAAGCCAGTGGCTTTATACAGATGGAAATTCACTGGATCCATAGAAATAAATCCTTGCATTCTCCCCGTGCAAATACTAGAGAGAAAAGAAACAGGCAGTGTTAACAACTGTCAAATATAACAAGGCTTTTGAGAAAGGACCCTTACTCCCAATGTCAGGTTGCAGTCCTGCTGTAACAACCACCTTTTTTCTTTTTTAGAGGCTTGAAATGCACGTGTAATATGACAACTTTTCAGCAGAAGTAAAAATTAGTTGAGGGGGGGAGTTGTATGTTATTTATAGACAAAGCTTCCCAGAAAATCGAACCAAAAGTCCTGTATTTAACAGCAACTCCTCCAGACAGCCTGCTCGAAAGAATTTCATCACAGCTCCACTCAGCTAACATTTCAAAGCATTTCTCTGTTTATTTCTTGTGTAGGACTTAAAAAAACACAAAACAAAAAATCCCAACGAAAGCACAAAAGAAGTAGCTACACACCAGTGTTACTGACTTATGTGCAACAAGTGGTAGGAAAGCAGAGAGATGAAGATTTGTACTGCCCACTATCACAGTATCTATTTTAAGTGAGGCCTCTCTGGGAGATTCGGGTACAATTGTGCAGCAGGGTGTCAGCAGCATAAGAATCTCATTGTGCAAAGGACAAATACAAGGGGTTGTATTGACACTGCCTGATGGGGGGAAGGCACTTCTGCTCAGCAGTGACACAGCCTGCCCTGCTGTGGTGCTTTTGCTCCCAGAGGCAAGCTAGAGAACACATGCAGTTGTCACCTTTGTGGGGATTTCTGGGAGAGAAGAGCAAACAACAGCTGTGGAAAACACCAACCACCAGCAAGCAATTTCCTCTGCCAGTGCTGCGTGCCTTAAGCTGAGCTGCTGAACACCTTCAAAGGCCTGGGGGAGTGACTTCCAGCCAGGTTAGGGAAGTCTGAGGAGTACCCCAGACAGGATGGGAACAGGTTTTTTATGACCAATCTGCTTTTTAGAGAAGTGTCTGGAGTCGGTATGTGGCTGGAAGCATCATACTGTTCGCCTGTTTCAGGCCTGTTCCTGGGAAAGGTCAGGGCAAGAAAGCTGCGTCAGTGCCAGCCCAGCTTGGGGTGGCCTTTCCCAGGTGGATTTGGAGATGGGTAAGGAGAGGCCGGGCTCCCTGGGCAGGAGTGCCGCAGGATGTGGGGGAAGGGGCTGCCTGCCCGTGATGAGTCATGCAGGAGCCCTGCAGGATGCCGCTGAGTGTGGCAGCAGAGGTGATGCAGAGCGGGAACGGGAAGAAGGACAGAGCAGGAGGAAATGGTGACAACTGCCTCATGCAGGCACAGATGAAAGGTTCAGGGCCACACGGGGAGGTCACACCAGAGCTCTGCGTGTAGCCTGTGACAAACAGCGTGGAGAGGCCAGGACGTGTAAATAATTAGCTGTAGGAGGAAGGGGTGGCTACACCAGAAAAGCAAGCTATGTTGACAGTTAGTAGGGCTCTGGCAGGCTTGTTTATTTTATTAGCAGGATGGCTGGACTTGAGCCAGGATAATTTTTAGAAATGACCAAGGAATCTAAGTTAATTAGGAGAGTAATGTTCTGTCCTGTATACCCACCCTCTTACAGGAAACATAAAAAGCAATAACGTTATAAAGGCAGGCTCCAGTAAGATCCTGTAGTGGCTGTCAGATATTCCTAGGTAGAGGTGTTGCCTTGCCCTAACCAGCACTGACTTTCAGCCCCCAACCCTGTGGAAAAGCATCAGCCAAATGTATGCTGAGGAGAGAAATGGGAGTGAGCACAAAGAGATGATATAGCAGGAAACAGGAATGGAAAAGCTGCATTAGCAATGCTACACCTTTCACGTAGCACAGATAGGCTCAGTTCTGTGTCCGTTCAAGGAGAAGAGGGAACAGCCGGGTTCCACTGAAAACAAGCCATGCTCTGGTCTTGCTTCACCGGCTTTGACCCACACAACTCACCTCCCTCTTTCCTGGCTCAGCCTTTAGGAATGTTTCTCACTGCTGACCTTGACTGCCTTTTTTCTGCCATCAGCTCCTGACAAGAGAGCAGCTTCACTGCAAGATGCTGCAGCTTAGGTGCTTCAGAGCCTTGCATTTCTTCCTTGTTTCACCTCAGATTCCCCAAAACAAGGAAGGAGGTTTGGAAGACAGACATTCCTTAGGTAGGTGGCTAGGGGTCTTTTCTTTTTTTTTTTTTTTAATTGGTAAGGTGTCCTGGGATCCAGGTAAACTGGGACTGAGTTCATCCCACATGATTGTTTAGTGGCATTAAGTCATCTCCATAAATTGCACGGTAATACAAGCAGGATGCAATTTACGGGTGGAATTGATACATAAGGACAACCCTAATTATCCCCCATCCTAACAAGATTGTGCACAGAATGTCCAGAGGCTGTTTCTTGCTTCACTCTACTGCTAAGACACAATGGTTGTCAACCCTCCCACTTCCTTCCCCCAGCCCCCTTTAACTCCTCCCTACTCTCAGCTTTAGCTCCCACTTGCCTTCCCACAATAACTCTGGATGCTAATCTGGTGCTTATCCCAGCTCTTTAATGAGCAGTGCCCGCACAGCTCATGCTTGTCACGAGCAACACGAGGTTTTCTGGCCTTTGTCTGGGAACACATTGGAGTAACAGACTCTCACACTTCTCCTACTGTTAGAGACGCTGGGGTTCTACCAAAGTTCTCAACTTTCACCTTCTTAGGCACTATTTTAAACAGAAGACTCTGCCTTTCTGGAAGGTCCACCTGGCACTCCTGTTAAGCAGAAGCTCCCAAAGCTGCTGGTCACTCCTGTTTGACCATCACCTCTGCATAGGCTCATCCGAGGCCTGTGCTCAGAGAAAACTGGAGAAGAAGGCACAAGCATGACTGAAAAGCAGTTGTCAGAGAGGCTCAGATCCACTTGCTGACAGCAAAGAGGTTGTTGCTGCCATCCCACATGAGCAAAGACTCAATCTTCTTTTGCCGGGATCATTCTCTAGGCACCCAAACTTCCTGCAAAAGGAACTGAAGCTTACAGAAGAAGGACATCACTAAACAGAGAGGGGCAAAGGCAGAAAGTCTCTGATAGCAGCATGCAGGTGAGACTGCAGGGAAACACTGATGCTGACAATCCAGAGAAAATAATTAGGGAGAAATGCTTTAGTTCGACAGCCTCAGGAATTCAGCAACTCCTCATGTTCAGGCTCTGAGTGTCTGTAACCCAGAGGTCAGAAAAAGCTTTTCAAACAGGTTTGGTACCAAGTCACAGAACAAAGATCTGGGATGGAACCAGGCAGTTGTGCTATCCTATTTATTTTTCAGAAGAGTAACTCCCTTTGCAAACGTGTGCAAAATGCTTCTCTGAGTCTTTTGCACCCCTTCACCATCCACCTGACCTGCCCATATGAGAAAAGCCTTTTAGCTCTTAAACTTTGTTTGCCAGGTACATGCCAAGGTAACAGAAATGCTACCTCTGTTCTTGGCTCCTGACCAGGAAATTTAGCAGCAGGAATATTACAGCACGTAAAAAAAAAGCCCCTGCATTTCTCAAGGTCATTCCTTTAGAGGTACAGTCAATTTGATTCACCTCTCCATACTCTCTGCAGTTCCCTCCTTCTCCAAGAAACACTAGTAGAACAAAGGGCTGGCTGCCTGTGGCTCACGTCCAGATCTACACTGGGGTAATTCCACAGATTTCAACACAGCCACACCAGAAAAAGGCTGGAATTTAACGCTTAGCTTATGAATCACATAGGAAACATGGACAGCGCAGCTTCAGCTATGATCCCAAGGGAAAGGCTGCTGCAAGTTGAACTAGCAGCACGGCTGAACAGAGACCCCTGCAACCAAGTCCAGCCGGAAAAGTTTTACCCTCTCTGTGACACTTTCACATGATCGAAATGAAAGAGCTGCTGGCAGCTGCTCTTTCTTTACATGTAGTTCGAAACAAACTTGCTGCTCCCAGCATCTCGGCCGAGCAGGACACAGTTAAAACAGGGCTCTACTTCTGGAGCCTTGAAGAGGAGCAGGTCCCTCTGCGCACAGGCACACATGCTTCTCTAAGTGGGTTCTGAGTTGTCTCTGAGATAGTGCAGAAAAAGACAGAGACACGCAAGCGTATAGCAGTGACCACTGCAAACCCAAGCACTCCCTTTAAAGCTGCCTCGCCACTCAAAAGCTACAGTAAATTGAAAAGAATCGCTACTACAAGGGTCAACCTGGGCAGCGCAGGCACGGAATGCTCCGCGCGCGGCTTTCCAAAGCCTTTGCACTTTGAACGGCCAGGAGGGCCCCAGTGACTCACATCTCCACACTCCTGCCCTGCCTGCACTCCTCAGCCCTACCCTGGGCTACTGTTTGCCACGTCGGTGTTTCATGGGACATCTTACACCACCCTGCGCTTGCGAAGGGATGCTCTGCGTTTGAGTGGAGGAGGATTTTCAATGAAAAGCTGCTGAGGGGAAGGGAAGGGGGTAACAGAATGGGGGATCAAGCCACAGCAAAGGTAGCAGAGACACGTTCTGCCCCACCCCAGTGCCCGGCATGCCTGGGAAGCAGGCAGCAGGCTGATGGATTTTACCTGATGAAGGTGGTCTTCCCGGTGGAGTACTGCCCCACGAGGAGCACCATGGGCTTGTTGTCGAAGTCGGCATCCTCCAGGGCGGGCGAGTGGAACTCGTGGAACTTGTAGTGTTCTTCCAGCGGCAGCAGCTTGGTCTTGTAAAGCTTCTTCAGGCCGTCACTGACCGTTTGGAACACCTCCGGGTCCTTCCGCCGACGGTCGTCGGTGCCCAGCCAGCTGAACATCTTGTGGCCTCCTGACGCCAGCTCCGCGGCGACCACCGGGGCTGGGCTGGGCTGGCTGCGAGCACGGGCTACCCGCGCATCCCCCTCAGGCCGGGCGGGCCTCACTCCGCTCCAGCGCCCACCCGCGAGGGCCGCCCGCCCTCACGCCACCTGCGCCGGCGATTTCAGCCAGAGAGCAGTCCCCGAGGGAGGCTGAAGGAGCGGCTCGTCCGCGCAGCCCCGGCCCAGCGGCACCGGCGGGCGCCGCCTCCCTTCACGCCGCCGGCTCCCGGCGTGGGCATGGCGCGGAGGCCCGGCCCTCCAGGAAAGGGGCGGGCGCCGGAAACCGACTGTTCCTGGCAGGCGCCGCCCGTTCTCCCCGGCGGGTGAAGCCGCGGCGGGCGCCGCCATGTTGGGCAGCGGGGAGGGGCGGGCCCCGCCGCGCCCCTGGGGGCCGTTGGAGGGAGTTTCAGTCCGGCCGCCATTTTATTTCCTTTCTCGCCTCGGTTCGGAATCGGCCTAAAAACACACCTACTGCAGTGAGCCGTGCGAGTGCAAATCTGAGAGGGAGCCGGCTGTTCTTGACCACTGCCAGCCTCATCTGGGTCTCCAACCTATCAGAGAATGGGTCAGGTTGGAAGAGACCGAAGTGGCTCAGCTCATGTCCAACCTCCCTCCTCAAGCCGGGTCATCCCAGAGCACACGGCACAGGATTGTGATAAAATGCTTGTGGTGTACTCCAGTGAGGGACACTCCACGCCCTCTCTGCGAAACATGTTCCAGTGTGTGGTCATCAACACAATAAAGAAGTTTTTCCTCATACTTAGAATTGCCTGTGCATCAGTTTCTGCCCATTGCCTCTTGTCCTGTTGCTTGGGGCCGCTAAGAAGAGCCTGGCTCCATCCCCTTGAGAGCCCCACTTTAGATATTTGTTCACATTGTTGAGGTGTGCTCTCAGTCGTCTCTTGGACTACTCTTTCCCTATCCCAGTGATTGGGCTGCCCTGCTGCCCCTCACTTCTTGAGGCTCACGGCTCTGGCTGTGCCTTGAGTTCTCCATCTAAGCAGATGAAATGGGCAAATTATCTATTGTCCCAAATTCTTTATTCCTCCAGCAATGAGGGCTGACAGGACAGCCGCACAGGTTTTCCAGGAGTAGCCTGAGGATCAGCACATCCTTGGGGCTGGCCATCAGCTCCGCTGCCAGGCTCTTCATCTCCACTGTGCAGCTGGGATAAAGCAGGATTTTTTTCCCTAAAATATCTCCTAAAGGCTTTTTCACTTTAGTCCATCCCACGGGTCCGAAAAATGTGGCAAGAGGCAGTTTTGGAATCAGTCCTGCCATGTGGCAGTTCCTGCCCTTTCCCAGCCATTTACAGCTGGGAGGAGCCCAGACCTTGCATAAGCAGAGGCAGCTCTGCACTAAAACTTTTTTTTTTTTTTTTTTCTTTTCTTTTTTTTTTTTTCTCCCCAAATGGAGACTGTGTGGCCCTGTGTGCCTGAACAACGATCCAGGTCCATTTCTGTGCCTTCTGCTGCAGGAGAAGACACTTTCCTTGTTCCCATTGTGTGATCCCAGGCACTCGTATGCTCTCTGGCATGGCCTGACCCAGGAGGTACAAGTGATGACTCCAGGGACCAGTTTTCTTTTTCTGGAAGAACACAGCAGTCTGACTGTATTTTCTGAAGATCAGACTTCTCTGCTTTCCTGCCAATGCCTAGAGCTGAAAGTGGAACTGAAGTTTTGAAACCTCCTTAAGACCAATTTCTCTCATTTCTTTAGTTTTATAAATAGAGGCTTTTGGCTTTAAGAATTTGATTACTCCTTTCCAGTGAAAACTCCCAAAAATTAGAGGCCCCATAGAATTCAACATGTTTTGGCAAGAATTACTTGTTTTGTAGGAAAAAACTCGCTTTCATCTTCTAGATAGTTCTGCCATTTAAGGGCTGTGCTCCTCTGATGGTGCTCTGGCATTTCTAGACCTATATATGGAGTCTCTTCGGTGCTTGCTTGTGTTATCCTTGGAGCTGAGTAAAGGCCAGGCCAGAAAGCCTTTGATTGTAAATCTCCCCAGGCCACCTTGGTGCCCTTCCTGAATGCAGCAAATGGGGAGCAAAGCAAGGTTTGTGTTGTGCAGGCTGCGGGAGCTGACTGCCACAGGTATGGCAGAAGCACACTTGTTCCCCATTTACAAGGTGAAGATATTAATCATTAAACTTCACAAGTCATAAATATGCATATCTGGTGGCTAAATGGCCAAAAAGCCAGTTTTCTTTGCCTTTGCTGAAAAGAGTCTCCCACGGATTCATTATCTCTGAGGCAGATCACAATGAAACTTGACAGTCTTTATAGACTTTCTGTAGGTAACTCACAAACATTGCACATTTTTATTTATTTTTCCATCTGTTTTTTTAGCCACTTGAGACCGACTTCCTCAACACCTATCTTTACCTTGAGGTACAGAGCTTGCCAAAAACAAAGGGAAGTAAAATTAGGAAAGGAATTTTACAGCGTAATTAGTAATTACAGCGTAATTTTTCTTTCTGCCAAGATCAAACTGAAAGTTTTAATCTGTTTCTGTTATTTATTCCTTTTCATTTCTTAAACTGAGCTGTTTTAATGGATGGTTTTCTGTTGGATAGATTTGTCTTATGGTGCAATCTTTAGTAAGTTGGGGTTTTTTTAGTCATTTACATTTTAAAATGTAGAAGCTCTTGACTGCCCTGCACAGAAGCTGCTCTAATGCAGTGCTCAGAACATACCTCTGTCTGATACTGGTGGGGGTCTGCTACAGTCCTCTATTGTAGAATTTGTCTTTATCTTTAAAGATATGATGGATTTAACTTTTAGTTCTGTAATTTCTCAGTCATATCCCTACTTTTGGTAAGGGCTGGCAGTCCCTTAGCTGGATGCTTGCCTTGATCAGGAGAGAGAGGCTTGCCGGAAAAGCTTCACTTCCACTTTGATGAAAGTCAGTGAGGCTGAACTAAGTCATGCAGTATTTGCACACTAAATGAAACCTGGGTTTTGGGGGGCGAAACACAATGTTGTAAAACTGAAACTTGTGAAATGGTGACAAATGTGTTTGCTTATCTGCAGCCCTTAGGTTAGACAACTTTACTTCCTACAAAAGATCATCTGAAGATGGGGATACTGAAGTCACAGAATCTGAAAAGATGTGGTGACTCAGACTGTTTCAAGAAGCTTGTGGGAGCAGTGTAGTAAAATTAGCTTCCTGCCAGTGCAGTTACTGCCACTGTTTGTCCATTACCAAGTATGAAACCTGAGGAGACTGTGTCAAAAGTTCAGGTGCTGATGGGTTCAACAGGGAATAACCAGGGCTGTGGGAAAGGAAAGAAGGGAGAGGAAGGCACAGTAGGCCTCCAGAATCAAACCAAATATACTAATTCGATAAGTAAGGGAGGGAGAGTTTCCTCTGGTTCAGCTGGATCAAAATTCTCAACTCCCTGCTGGTGCCATATGGCCTATGTGGAGACATAAAATTGTCTCCAGCATAGTCTATTCCTTTCCTCACTTATTGCTTTCCCTTTGTAACTCAGAAAGCTGCTGCCTTCCTCTCGTGCCCTCACTGCTCCTTCCTATTCCTCTGAAATATTTCCCATTACCTTGCTCCTACCATTTTTTGGGTATCTTGCTACACAAACACACACACAGTGTTTTTCCCTACCCTCCCTATACTGCTCTTAGTCCCTCATTGCCTAAGGTGGAACGAGGTGCTGGTACCCAGGAGTGCCACCACAAATGGGGAATGTGGGGCTGGATAATGTACATCCAGTGAGTGGGAAGCATTCTGGCTTCCAGAGATCCAGAGCTTGCTTCCAGAGCTCCCTCCTTAGATCTGTTTGGCAAAGAAAGCTGCGTGCATTGCACACAGGGGACCTGACTGATGGGATGTCTGTAATAGTGCTGGAAAGAAAAATCCTCTGAGCTCTTCACCATCCTTGCAGTGCAGAAGCTTGGTCTATAACTCTTGAATGATTTTTGTCTGTCTCTGCCATAGGACATACACCTCCATCAAACTTACATAAATGTTCTTTGTAGAAATTGGTATGATTAACTGATTGACAGTGTCGTGTCCCCGTCTGTTCTGAGAAAATATGGGAGGTTTGAGATTATTTCCTGTCTGAACTTTTTCTTCCCTGAAAGCAGAAATACTGTTAAAATGTATTAAGACACAGTTGAACACATCTTCTCTTCTACCTTGTCAGTGATTTATGGAGAGATGTGGAGTTTTGTGCTTTGAATAATTGAGTGACAAACTAAACAAGGAAACTGCCTTCCACTGAAGCAATGGGTGAGTCAAAAGGTAGTCTGCATGATGGGCTGACCTGTTCTTTCATGTCTTCTGTAGAATATTTTGCATTGAGATCTCCAGAAATTTTCTGTCATTGCTCAATATGTTTTTTTTCCCCACCTCCTGCTTCTACCACAGTTTTTGATAGGCTGGGACAGGCTCTTGGCGTTACGTATGCAAGGCATATATATATACACAAGCACATAAATACACACATAGGGAGAGATAACATATATACTATTTATGAGCAGCAGGCATCACTGCCAGTTATCCTTCGCTGTGAGAACACACCTGGAGAAGGTAGGACATCAAATGCCAAGTGCTATGTAGAGGGATTTGGTGCTGCCATTTAGCAGTTATCTCTGGCTAGCACAGAATTAGGATTTTCCAGGGGTTTGAAGGGAGTGTAACTCTGTCACCATGTTAACATGAAGCTGTCCTCTGGGATTAGATGGGGGTATTAGTTACACAATGCAGCAGCTGCTGCTGTGCTGTTCTCTGGAGGTGTTGAAGGGAAAGGCAAAAAGTTTGTGTCAGCAAACGTGGGAAGGATGGGTGTGATGTAAGGCAGCTAGATGAGCCCCATCAGCTGCCCTGCATATAACAGCTCCAACACTTCTGCCTGCCAAGTGGCTGGCAACACAGGCTGGTGTTTTAGCTAACCCAGATTTTGTCCACCCTTGTTCTCTCACTTTTGCTGTTTAGAGTTGCTTGGCTGATACTTGATCACTAAGTATTTTGCGGAGATCAGAAATTTCATCTGTCATTTGAGGGTGTTGTGGGTAGTCAGAATATCTAATGATATTGGGATGCTTATGAATAGAGTGTTGTAACCTTAAGTGCTAAAGCACAGACCTTGAGTAAATGGGATTTTCATATTTCCACTGATTTCAATGTAGCTAGGACAATTTCCACAGCAAAGGATATGCATTTTTAAATCTCAACCAGAGTCTTTAAAAGTGAGTCTTTGGTCAGAGAGGTATTACTTGAAGTTCTGAAAGCCATACAGGCCTTTTTGATACAGAATTTTGTTAAGATCAGTGGGAGCAGGTTCACTGCTTTACCTTGAAAATCTCAGCACCAAAAGATGCTCATCAACTTTGGGGCCAATAATCTAAGCACAGGAAATGCAGGGAAATGTCATCCACCTGTCTCTATATTCATTCATTTAGTGAGAAAACATAGTTCAGTGCTTCTTTTCAGGATATTTCTATTTGCTTTAAAAGCCCGCAGGAAGAGCAGGAGTCAGCCTTGAGGGTTTTTTTTCTGAAATACAGCACTCTGTTTAATCAAAGACTAGAGGCTGTACCTGCAAGTGATGTTTATATACTGTTTGTTTAGAGACTAATAAAGATTAACAAAGCCTAATATACTCACACTATCATTTTGACTAATGACCACTAATTTCTGTAGTTAATGTTCTGCTGTATTACATGAATGTTTATAAAAAATGGCCCTGCATCATTTGTTCTGCTCACTCTAAAATTTATTATTTTGCATGCAAACATGTTCCACACGAGCAGGGGAAGCTCCTCAGCCCAGATTTGGATTGTCTTTGTTAAATCAGAAGAGCTGGACTGAGCTCTGTCATCCCCAGGTTTAGCCCTCAAATTGCCCACTGTCCAAATGTTGCCTGAGGTAAATCCTCTTGTGGAGTGAGTAAGAGGCTCTCAGAGAATTAATCCATGGTCCAGTTACTTTTACAGAAAGTGAAGTATTTTCCATGGATTCTTCAGCTTCTCATTTCAAGACTTAGGGATGAGGCATTTAAGATCTTGAGAAAGCTCAGAGGAGATCATAGGATGCTAATGCAGTGGAAGGACTTAGATCAGATGGTTAATATGCTAACTAGGGGAATGTGCAAGGAATAGAGAATCAAATCCCTTTAACCTACTGGCCCGTGGCTTCCCTCTAAAACTTTTAACCTCTGTCTACTACACTTGCCTGCTTTCCTTTAGAAATTTTAATTGTTGGAAGAGACATGCACACACTATGCTCCACCTGTGGAGGAGGAGTGATTCAGTCTGGCTCAGTACCATTGCTGAGTGGAGTACAGGAATACCTTGGCTGGTCATATTCAGCTGTATCTGGTGCCTGCTCACACACAGGGCTGTGGCCAGGCAGAAGGTTAAACACAAGGTGGAACACTTGCTGTCTGAGAAGTGACTGTTCATGATACATAAAATGCTTCATTACGTCTTTTGTTTGAAGATTTCCAGGTGAATTTGGAAAGGAGTTTAAAACAACACACAGTTGGATGCAGCTGGGAGGTTTTCAAAACATACAAAGTAGCATCATTGACTCAACACACACTGTTCAAGTCAGGGGTGCTGGCTGAATTTCTTGAAAATAAGGCTACATATTCATGTGATTTAAACCTTCAGTTTTGAAAGCATTGGTTTTTCCATACTATCTTTGAGTTGCAAGGCCTGTATATAAAATTCAGTTATTTTTCAAATAAATGCTAGAGTAAAGTAAGAACTGGTGAAAAGTTAAAATAATTTCATCGGGCACTGTGAATACTCTGCACACACAAAAACCAAGTCTCAAACATTTGTTCTTCACTGTAGCTCAAAGTGTGCCAATTGCTCTCCACTTCTTTTCCTGGGGAGCAGCAGAATGAGAAATTTTTCTTCATGCATGTTTTGTCTTCCTATGTAAAGTGCAGCTGGTCTCCAGGCTGTTTTCTTCCTTTGTTTTTCTCTTAAATCTATCTCTGTCTGTTGCTCATGTTATTGCAGCCGTGAAGGCCAGTGGCTGTAAAAAGGGAGGGTTTGGAGGGAGAGACAGCATTTTTCATCTGGAGAAAAAGTAAGCAAGTTGTTAGGCACTTAAATTCTTTTTCAGCTCTGAAATGTCTACTGTACAACAGAAAATTGAATTTTCATTTCCAGTCATATCTTTTGAAGGTTTTCTCTTGGTTGCCCTTGAGGGTCAAGCTTTGTGGATCACTTGTAGAGTGGGTTTATAACAGATGAGGGCTCTGTGTGGTTGAACAGTGCAATGTGTGCTTGTTTGTTTTCTCAGAGGGACTGCTGCTGACCATCAGCTTTGATGGGAGTAACAATTAACTGGTGCCTAACTGAGACCAGTGTCCTTGGGTGCTGGGGGCAGGGATTTTGAGTCCCAAAGAGCTTCCTCTGTGGGGAAGCCTTCCAAATACTGTATCATTATGGCATGTTTACCATTTCTTAAACTTTGCATCCTGGTTAATTTTTTCACTGTACTAAGTGATTGTGATCACCTTGTTACCACTGATAAAAGTGATTTGCCTACTGAGATTTTAGTAATGATTTCTTCCAGCAAGGGGTGGTGCAAATGTTTAACATAGCTGTTAATATTAAAAAAAAGGCCTAGGGCATCACTCTGTGGTGTTTTTAGTGGGGGGATGAGAAACATCTGTCTTGAATGTTACAAGGAAAAAAATACCTCAGCATGCAATTTCATGCGTGAATCTGTGGTGTTCAGCAAGATGGAATGTGAACTCTTGGGGAAGATCATATTCTCCAAAATGAGGCAAAAAGGGCAAAATAACTATCATAGGAGTGTGAGTTGTGGCTTTCTGAAACCTAATGTATTACATTTTTCTGTTAGTCTTTGTTTTATCTTGCTTTTTTTGGGGGGGGGTGAGGGAGGGGAAAATAACTTCATGCTAGAATGTGATTGAATAAAGACTGTCATTCATGTTGCAACATGTTATGAAAATATCCTGGAGAGCCTTAAATAGTCCGGAGAGAGACATAAAATAGCCATGTGTATGGCTTCAAAGCTCTAGTAAAAGTCAGTGGGGTCACTCATTTTGATTTCACTCAGATCTACAGTGATATTAAAGCCTTGAAAATGCAGTGATAAGTGCTCACTTAGAATTGGGTGAGCCCTCACTTCTACTGGGAATGTTCCTGCCCACCCCTGCTGACTAAGAAGAAAATTTTAAAAGCCAGGATTAAATTTACTTTTTATACTTATATTAAATGTCAGGAATTCTTCTGAGAAGACACTCCTCATCTGAGAAAACCAGGTTTCCAGCAGAACTGTGCCATGTGAGATCCCTCCAGAATCCTCAGTGTTTCTTTTCTATCCTGGTGTTATTGGAGACATCAGCATGCCTTTTCTGCTGTGCTTGAAAAAAAAAAAGTCACCTGTGCCTTTAGGCAGGAGCATCTTTCAAAAACATACCCCTCCCATCCAGCAGAACTACCAGGCTTTGCTGGAGTCGTGCTTGAAGAACAAACGCTTGTTCACAGATGACACCTTCCCTGCTCACATCAGCTCTATTGGAACAGGAGCACTGCTAAAGAAACTGCCCCGAAATTTACAGTGGAAGAGGCCACATGTAAGTGACTTTCAGTGAGTACTTTGTGTAAGAGGATGATTACAGATGATAGCCAGCAAATAGTTTTGGCATTGAACAGACTACTCTTAGACTTTAATTTAGGTGTACTTTAATGCCTCTGGGGATTACATTTATTGCTTCAGGTGTCATTTTGGAAGCTGGGGTACATGAAGTCTCATAATTGCCTTTGAAGCATTTGTAGCCCAAAATCATAACCAGCCTTGTTCAGTTTATATCTCTAACGCCTGGAGCAGGCCGGGAGAGGAGGCGAAGGATGCGGAGAGAGTTGGTTTCCTTGGAGCTCACAGCTACGGTGATCTCACTGTGACTCTGTGGGGACAGACAAAGTCCTTCTCCCCAGAGTTCAAGATCATGACCTTTTAGAAGGTGTCTGAGTTTCTAGACAGTTTTTAGCAGTGACTGCTCTCTCCCATGGACCTCATACTGTTACAGTGGTGGAGGCTGCTGCTTTCTCAAACAGGGCAGGTGCCTTATCGTCTTACTGGGCTGTTTTATTTTTGCCTGCCTAACTGTTTAGTCTATTGTACTTGGAGCAATCTTTCCTCAGTGCTCAAGGCTGAGCTTCTATCACAACCAGCGACTGAGCATCAGTCTGTGAGCTAGTTTTAGTTTTGGGGCCTTTGTTTTCTACTTGTGCTCACATTTCCAAGGTCTTTGCTGGCATTCCAGGTTTAAACTGAACATCACAACAAGAGACACCCAGGTGCAAGGGCTGGTCACAGAGCATGTTCTCATAACAAAAGAGTAGGTAACATGTGTGGGAGGCCAGGAGAGGGGCCTGGCACAGTTAGAGAAGGCCATTGTTACTAGCAATGCCAGTTCTGCTCTTACTGAGCCACTGAACAGTGTGTTGACAATCAGATCCTTCTGAAAGCAATATACAGAATTATCTGAGAATTTCAGAATTCCTTTGTCTGTAGGATATTCTGCCAGGTAGTACCAGGTAGCATCTCCAGCTAAGTTATTTTCTAGCTGTCATATTTTGTGAGATTTAAACAATTTCCCAGAAGGATCGAGTTTCTGCAAAAAAAAAAGTTCAGCATGAGTCCTGGCCTCAAGAAAGCCCTTCAAGTGTCTCTCCATCCCTCAGATATTGGAATGGACTTGAAACCTCCTCTGTCTCTCAGTGGACTATTCTACTGTTCTGCTATAATTGTTGGGGTGTCCTGTGTAGGTCCAGGAGTTGGACTTGCTGATCCTGATGGGTCCCTTCCAACTCAGCATATTCTGTGATTCTAAAACTGCCTTGTGAAGAAAGCTGCTGTTTGCTCTGGATGCCAAACTTTCTGAGCAAAGACTCTCTGAGAGTGGATGCTGGGCATCCTTCAGTCCCTGTGCTGCAGAGAAGATGCTGAGATTCTGTCATTCAGCCTGCAGGCTTGTAGCTTGCTGCATCTTTGACTGATGGCCTGCAAACTGAACACCCAACTCACCAAGGGCAGGGCTTGGTGTCTAATTACTGTGACTGCCTTCTGAGGGTTACTGCTACTGCCTGCAGGAGAAGCCAACAGTGTGAAACTTAGCTTGAGCAATTTCTGGGTCATTCGAGTAAAATGTAATTTTGACACTTAGGTTATTAATTTAACCCCAGAGGCACTTGTGAAAGGGAAAAATCACCACATTATTTCTCTCTGTACAATTATTCACAGACCTATTCTTGTCACAGCAACAGGAATTCTGTAGCAGCCATCAATTGTCAGTCAAGCTGTGGAGATGTCAGCCAGGTTGGGTGAAAGTTTGAACAGTTATGCTCTGCCCTCATAACCTCTTTTGGCTGGCACTTGTGTGGAAGAGTGGAACTGGCAGGTTTGAAGGGTTGTCTTTCAGCATGGTGTGCATGGAAAGCCATGGTGATGCATCTGAGCTCCAGTGACTTACGTTGGAGATCAAATTGAATGTAGACCAAGCACAAATGTGTGCCCAGGCTGGTGTCAGGTTAGCCAGAGCACATAACAATAGATTTATACCTGAGCCAGAACAATATCTGCTGGGACAAAGGACTCGCAGTATTTTAAAAGCTTTAACTTTCAAGCTAAATCAGCTCATGTTACTGGCTTAACTCTCTCCTTTCTTTTTTTATTTTTTTTTAAATTTTCTTTTCATTTTGTGCTTCCCAGGCTTTGCACAAAAGTCCTGTATTTTATGCTGCAAACAGAAAGCAGCTTGATCTCTGCCAAGGATTGGTGGGTAAGGAAACTCCTTTGTATAAATACCTAAGTATTCTTACAGAAGATAACATTTTGCATGGAAGTTTGAATGTATAAACTTGGCATGGAAATAGAAGGTATCCATCTCCTCTCTCCACTTGTCATGTTGTGGATGAGGCAATCATTTACTGGCATAGGCTCAGTAAATAAGCTGGCAAGCTTTGAGGGGGGATTTGAGGCATGAGAGGTGTCTCCAGCTGAAATCACCACTGTGTGTTGTTCTTGCCCATGCTAATAGGAAGTGATCCTGTGCTCTTACTGGTCTGTGGTGTTACTGCTTGACAATTGAACAGAGACCACAGAAGGACTTTCTGTTTGTACCTAATGCTCAGTGTGAGTGTGTTCTCTTCTCAGCCTTGCTGTTAGAAAAATAATTTTATGCCTGTATTGACTAAAATAAAAACTATATTGCCATCTGAAAAACAGGTAGAGGTGGGACTAAATTAGTTTTTAAGTGCTTTATGTCCTTAAAACCAAAGTTTGCTAAGTATTGTCTTGCATGTGAGATCCACTGGAAATTATTTTCTTTTCTGAAAAGCTAATGTTGTCAAAGAAAAATGGAAACTTTTTTTTTAATAGTGTGCCTTTATAGAGAACAGAAAAAAACCCACACAATGTCGATGAAACACAGTGTTTCCATTGACAGTTATTGCTTGCTAAATTTTTTATTTAACCAAACAGCACCCAAATGAAAAGATCATGAGAGAACAATTATAAACCAATCACGGTTGGTTAAGTAAAGAACATGTCTGCATCATCTAATTTTGTGTGTATGATTTGTTATAATTGTAAAGACATCAGCACAACAGCTCTTCTGCTGGGATCTTGGTGGTGTTGCTGAACTTGGCTGAGAGCTCTCACTTTTCAGCCAGCTGCATGTGTCCGTTTGTCTTGGCACAGAGAACTGCTGGTTCCTGGCGGCCCTGGAAGCCCTGACATTCCACCAGGACATCTTGGCTGCAGTTGTGCCACAAAACCAGAGCTTTGAGAGGAAATATGCGGGCATTTTCCACTTCCAGGTACAGCTGCTCCCCCAGATTGCAGGAGATCCTCAGATATCCTCTGCTATGTTTTGTGTCACACCCTTAGATAATTTGTATGCAGTTCCCTTTGGCCAGGGGCAAGTGGCCAGAGGGTATCCCAGTCTGGAGAGGAGCCCATCACCCCTCCCACAAAGTAATGCAGGCAGTGAATCAACTGCAAGCTACTGAGGAAACACCTCTGCTTAGCTGCTCTCTCCAGCTGTGTCCTACCCATATTTTAACACAAACAAAACTTTTTCAAGAGTGGCAACAGTCAGCAGGACATCAGCTCCAATCTTCTACACCTTTGCTCACCCCTTGGTACAACTCTGCTACCCTGCAGTTAGGAATTCTTCCCCGGAAATCCACCTGTGGCTAATTTCCCTACTTACTCCTTTTACACCTGATACACGCTTTGTTTTCTCCTCTGGTGGGGTGGGGCTGAGGAGTTGGCTCTGTGGGTGAGTCAGCATATCCCACTGACCCACAGCAGCTTGTTCTGTACCCACAGCTAGGCTATTTTGCCTTTCCTGTTGTTTCAAGGGGAGGTCCCTTCCAAGGGAAACATCAGCTCATTCCTTTCCCCTGACAGTTCTGGCACTTCGGGGAATGGATTGACGTGGTGGTTGATGATCGCCTGCCGGTGAATGAGGCGGGGGAGCTGCTCTTTGTTTCCTCGGTCTATAAGAACGTGTTTTGGGGAGCCCTTCTGGAAAAGGCATATGCTAAGTAAGTGACTCATTTCAAGTTATGCAAATAGTCTCTCTAAAATATGTTGGTTGGTGCCTACGCAGTTTGTTCTTGTTTATAAATGCATCTCCTAGGCCTTGCTACATTTGGAGTGTAGTAGATGGCTCTCATCTATCTATTATTACACATAAAAGCTAATTGCAGTAGCTGTTATCAAACCAGGCCCTTGAGTTTAAAATCCAAGGGTTTAGGTGAGAAAACAGCCCTATTGTGGGGGTTGTCCTTTGAGTATTATCATTGTTTGCAGTGTATTGGCTGAGGCTGATGCCTTCCTTGTAAATACCACAGTGGAGTGAAACACCATAGATAGACATTTTCAAGTGTAAATGATTTCCAAAGCCTCCTTTAATGTATTATCAGTGTGAGACACCTCCAAGGATTTTCATTATGGAGGTCGGCTGAAGCACTGCACTTTGTTTTGTCAGATGTTTTTGCTCTCGGGTCCCTGAAGGTGAGGCATATTGCAAGTCATATGGCATGGTGAGAACAGTGGCTTCTCTCCAGGGTGTTTTGTCTACAGTGGTAGTGAAACACGGTATCAGCACAAAGAAGAAAGCAGCAAGGCCTAACTGATGAAGTTTGTTAGTATTTGGCAGTAATAATCTTTGCAGAGCAGGGAAAAATACTCTAGTTAACACTGAGAGAAAGATCACGCAAAGGTGAGAATGTTCTGTTATTTTTATTTGATGTTAGTGTTAGAATGAAAAGACTGGGCCAAGTTGCACTGGAGTGATAAAGAAAATCAGATTGGAGACTTAGCTCTCAGGACAGTGTCTCTCAAGGCACTATATCTTAGATACAGCACAGTGCCTGGTGATAAATTCAGGCAGCATTCTCTAAGGCAGAGTTATCAAAGAGTCATGATGGGCATGTTCTCATTACAGTGCAGTCAGGGATGACAGGGAGTGAAGGGTCCCTTTCAGTCTTGGCCAGTCTTGGAGGCAATTTTGTAGATTCTCCTCTTCCCAAATGCCAAAAATTCCCTTAAAATGAAATATGAGTTACAGCCTTCCTTTTGCTTTTTGCACACTTTTTTGAATGTTTTCATTGGCAAGCTCTTCTCAACATGTCATCTGTGATGATAACCCAAAGAATATATTGATGTCTTTTTTTCCTAGACTCTATGGCTCCTATGAAGATCTGCAGATTGGACAAGTTTCAGAAGCCTTAGTGGATTTTACAGGGGGTGTCAATACAAGGATCAAGCTTGCAGAAGCTCCTCCTGATCTGTGGGATATCCTGACAAGAGCCACCTACAGCAGATCTCTCATGGGCTGTCAGACACACTTAGGGGTGAGGCTTCGAGTGACATCAAATGGCTTTACAGCTAAAAACCTTTCCAGACCTGTTCCCCTCTGCTCAGCTCGTCATTGTGACTCAAAATGTATCAAAGCTGCCACAGTAATAATCTTTGTTTTGTAGCTTTCTGTAGAAGTCATGTTCTTCATGTTGAACTTTGCTCATGGATTGATTCCCTGATCTTTCAGCTCCCTGTTATGTTTAGGAACTGGTTTATCTATCAAAGAAATTCTGTTAAATAGGGACCTACTGCATTTTCCCATTTTTATTAAATCAATTTTCAATTTTTACAGATGGTGAGTGAGGTACAGACACACATGGAATAAAGTTATAGCTAAGGTAGAGAGGTGGGTCGTTCAGAACCTGAATTAAAGTCTTGGCTTCCAAGCGTCATGCTACCACCTCAGCTGTTGGGAAACTCTACTTTTCTGAAAATCAAAACCTAGCCTCCTGGACTTCTTTAAAGTGACAGGGTCTCTAGCTGAAGATCTATAATTTAGGAAGGGCCATTAGCAATCAACCTTCCAATTCCAAACATACTGCAAAATCTGGCTCGTAGGAGCTTCCATTTATTTATTTATTTTCAGTTCTCCTGTTGCTTTGAAAGTCATTGCTTACACAAGTACAGGTCTCTGGTATTGGTATAAGTCTGCTGTATGAGTAGGGGTAGAATAAAATGTTTATTTTCCTTCTGTTTCCCTTTCTTGTATACAGACAACAAAGGTCCTGAAGAATGGGCTTGTTGCTGGCCATGCCTACACAGTGACTGGTATTAGAAAGGTAAGACCAGCCCAAATGTCCTGGGTCCAGGTTAATTTGGATATTAGTAATTTTTATTGCATTCATAGGTTCAACCATTGATCAGAGCAACTGTAATATCTCCTCCCCAATACTCTTTTCTTAGTCTAAGGCTAAAAGGGACTGTAGGCTTTGTTAAGATTGTGTCCATTTTAATTTGGAGTCTTTGATGTAAAGGACAATCGTTATGGATCAGTGTCTCTAAGGGTGGGAATTATTCATAGGGCTCTGCTGAGACCATCACCTAACTGTTGAGAATTAAAGGACTGGCCTTTGAGGCTCCTGGGAGGATGTGCTGAAACTTTTTACTTGGGGTAAAAAGCCTTCCTGTGAAGCCAGTGGAGAGGCCATAGAGAAGTAAGGATGTAAAGGCCAAAATATGAAAAACTGCAGCTAGAAATATGAGTCAGGGGTGTGGAGTAAGGGAACTGAACTGTGCTCCTGTGCAGACAGTGCAGGGGGACCCCACTAATCTGCAGAAGTACTGCTTGGAAGTACTTCTTAGAAGAAGTACCCTTAGGATATTTGTCTAGAAGTGAGGGACTTGAAATAATGGCTCTACATCCCAAGGAGTAGGAGCTTCTTCCTCCTTGGTGGAATTGGGATTGGTGGATGACTGTCTTGTCCAGCTTCAAGAGGTGGTTGATAAGGATGGCAAAGACTGTGTGGGGCTTTGGACATTTTGATGGAAGCATGTTCAATACCTGTAGCAAGAGATACTAGGAAGGGCAGAAGAGATGAGCTGAATGAGGCATATCTGTGTCTCCCACAGGAGGAGCAGGAAGAGTTTGTGTGGTTTTTCAACATGCCTGTCAGTCTGGCTCCTCTGATGAGATGAAGAGCCAGGCAGCCTTAAGGGGCTGACCAAGCGTGTGGAATCAGTGTGAAGTCAGCTGTTCTGCTGTGTGCTGTCAGCAAAGCCCCTAATTGGCCTTGCTGCCTCTTCTCCCACCATGGCACCCCGGTTCAGGGGGCATTAATCTGTGTGGTCACCCATGGGGGGCTGCATTGTGCTGTGCCATTGCACTGGTAGGATTTGGCTTTCACACGAGTAGAAAATGAGCAGATGTTGGAAAAGAAGAGGAATTTACAGTCGAGCCTTTAGATTAGGAATCTGTCATGTCTCTGGTTTCAGTTTAGAATGTAAGATGAAGCACCTTAATCTCTTTGTTGCTGGCATTTAGATTGCATGTTCAAAGATTTTTATCATCATACTTGCTGGCATCTATGAGAACAAACAAAATCGTTGTTAATACCTGACATAGTACAATGATATAAACCAGGTGAGAACTGACGAGACCTTGGTAAGCATAATGTTACTGCTTTCTGCAGGTGACCTGTCAATATGGACCAGAAAACCTCGTGAGACTGAGAAATCCATGGGGGAAAATTGAGTGGAAAGGAGACTGGAGTGACAGGTGAGTTTAAAAACGGAAAGGTGTGACACTGAGTGGAGGAAAGGTTTCTTGGAGGAAAGATGCTGCCATCTTCAGGCATGAATTAATGTTGAGGGCAGCAGCACGGTAACAATTGCTTGCACAGATCTTCTGGTGTCAAAGCAATGACTCCATAGCCTTATATGTCTCCAACAGACAATGCTGCTGTAGCTGCCCTCACTTCACACATGCAGCCTCAATCAGATCAGTTCTACTTTTCCTTTCACTAAATGCCAGAGGAAACATAATATGAACATGAGATGCTGACCACCTTGCTGTGATCTGGAGAGCATGTAAAGGGACAGATAGCTGTGCAGGAGGCTCTAAAAAGCCCCCATGTTTCAGGACACAGTCGTTTATCATGGGAGGGCCCAGGAAAAATCTTCCACAGGCTGCAAGGTGTTGGAATTGGGTAACTAGGAAGGAGTCCTCTGTCCTGGCTGCTTGGAGAAATACAGTTGGGCATGAGATCAGAGGAAGCAACTAGTGAGGTAAATGGGCTCTGTATTTGCCCTGATTTTTTTTTTTTTTTTAATTGGGAGACATGAAAGACACTGGTTTGCATTCTAGACCATGGGCAACTGTAAACTTGTGTCCTGTTCCTCTTTGAAGTAGAGCATGTTTCTTGCTTCCAAGGTTCACTTCATTCCCTGCACAGGCTGTTTGCTGAGGCTCAGGGTCTAGAAAGGAGGGGAGAGTAGAGAGGTCATTGGGAATGTGAATGGCTTTCACCTTGTCTGCAGAGCAGTAACTTCTCTGATGTGTGTCTGTCACATAATGACAACGCACCAGCTGTTCTGTTGAAGAGCATAATGAGCAACATACTGCAGGCCTGCCTTTGAAATGACTCCCAGCTGCCTCTTGTGCTGTCCTAGTCATTCATTCATTATCCCAAACACTCTTCCTGTTATGTCTCCTTTGACAGAAAATTAACCAACAAAGCGGGTCTAGATTTTTATATTTTAAGTCCTTGGAAACTGTGTGTTCAAGTGAAGAGAGTGGCTGGTGAAAATGGAACATTTCTGACTTCTGCTGGAGAAAATTAGACCCATTTATCTACATCTCATTGAGATCCAGGGTGGTCGTAGAGAGTCTTGTGTAGCTGAAGGCATAGTGAGGGATAAGCATAGAGATATGTAGAAACAGGGATTTGGCCTCTTTTTATAGAGGAAGGTTACATCCTCTGCCTTGAATTTGTGGCTGCATTTGGTTAGTCACCTCGTGTTTTTCTCCTTAGCTCTTACAAGTGGGAGCTGCTGAGCCCGAAGGAGAAGATATTGCTGAGGAAAAAGAAGGATGATGGAGAATTCTGGTAATGGCACAGTCTTGCTTCTCCCCTCTCTGCCAGTAGCCCTGGGGCTGCACCTGGAGCTGAAGGAGCACATTGCCTCTTAGGCCAAGGCATAGGTGATGAGCTTTATAGCAGCCCGTGCTCCTCTCAGCTTGATGCTGTCAGAAGCAGTGGCTGTGCTGACATGGAATGCACTGTTCTTCAGTGCAGGAGTGAGGGAGAAGCAGGACATTAATAGGTCTCCTGGGGCTGATGGAGATAAAGGGCAGACCCAGGAGCTTTTGTCCTGCCTTTTTTTTCTTTTTTCTTTTTTTTTTTTTTTTACCATAGCTTCGGGAAGCTCGTTTGCCTGTATGTCTGCGGTTTCTCCACAGCTTTTGCCACGAGGTGGCAATGTTGCCGCCCCTGTAATTTCACTGCACTCCCTTTGCTGGCAAGATTATTTTATTCTCTGTTCTGCTATCCTTTGCTGAAGTTTTAGTCGTGCATTAGCTACTCCTAGATGCTGCTGTGGAAGCAGACGCTCTCTTCTTTACTGCCTAATAAAATATGAGCATTACCATATGTAACAGAGAATGGTGTGGCTTCAAAGTTCCCCACTCCCTTTTCTTTTCATTTTATGAGCCATATGGACTAAACTAAACTGCTGACAAGATGTCTCTTGGCACTCTTTTCCCAGGATGTCTCTGCGAGATTTTCAGATTCATTTTGTAGATCTGGTGATCTGTAAGTTAACTCCAGACCTGATGAGCCAGGAAGATGGGAAAAAGTGGATGTATTCCTTGAAGAGTGGGAGATGGGTTAAAGGAAGTACAGCAGGAGGAAGTCTGGGATTCTGTAATGGTGAGGGGTGCTCTTTTGGATAACTCTGGCTTTCGGATGCTCTGCTGACTCAGTTACCAGCTCCTTATAACCTCTTAACATAAAATTGATAACAGAAACATGCGCTTCCTGTTTAAGCCTCCGCACAAACATCAGAAGTAAGCAGCTGAAGGACTTTGCCTGGCTTCTGCTATCACAGAAGATGCACTGCTTGCAAACATAGGGCAGTGGGCTGATTATAGCATGCAATAAGCTTTAGGATCGCAGGATCAATGGCCAGCAATGATCTGCTCTAGGGCATTAAACTTGTCTGTTAAAATTTGCATCCTCAGCACTCCAGGGAGTGTGTCTTAAGTAAAGTGAATAAAATAGTCAGAGGCTCAGCTCATCTGGAAGCAGAGCAGGTGGAGTCCAAAGTCAGCTAGCCCACACACCAGGGCTGAGAGAGGAATAGCAATACATTTATAAACAAAACGAGCTCTTAGTTGCATGTAAGCAGAAGTATAGTTCCTTGTTCCTGGGTCTTTCTCCTGTCTTAGATAGTAGCTGCACTGTTAAACTTGTAAACTGGACCTTAAAATCAAATTCCTGTGGGGTTTGGAGATCCAGATGACCTGTGACCTATTCAGTCCGATGCCAGGCATCATGTGGGAAGCTGGCAATCAATTTTGTGATGAAAAACGACATCAAAATGTTTTTCTTGTTTTACTTAGGCAACTTTTGGATGAACCCTCAGTACTGGCTGAATGTGTTGCCAGTTGAAGACAGTAAGAAAAGCCCAAGTACATGCAGTGTGGTTATATCCCTCATGCAGAAACACAGCACCAAACACCGGAACCGAGCCCCTCACCTTTTCATTGGATTTTCACTCTATAAGGTGCAAAGAATTTCTTTGCTTTTCTTATTCTCACCAAACAGGAGAACTTCTAGCTCCTGTAGATTGTAGTGCTCTGCACGCCAAGAGTTCTTGTTGTGTGCAGGGTGATTTCTGCTCTTTCCTCTTGCCTGTGCCCAGTCTCCTCGCACATCAGGGCTAAGCTCGCTTGGGCACTGTGCTGCCCCCCTTGCTGCCTCGCCAGCATGTTGTGTGTCACCCTGCAGAGCAGTGAGAAGTGCCTTTTGCTTCAGAGCACATTGGGATTTATTTTGCTGCCTCTGAGGGTATGTGCAGTAGCTGGAAGAGGGTGCCAGGAGTCCCCTTACTTTGGGGCAGGAAGAGCTCTGCCCTCAGGTTATTTCCAACCATGGTAAAATTGTGCCTAAAGTGTTCCTAGTATGATGTGGCAGCTGCTCATGTGTGCATACTGCTAACTCCCCATGTATCCAGAGGTAAATGAATATCACTAGGAGTGAGAGTTTCCTACCTTCAATTCTCTGCTTATCTGAGTACCTTGAGAGCCACTCTTCTCCCTTGAGAAGAGCCACAGGTCTTGTTGCTGCTGTGAGCTTGCACAGTAACAGAGAGGTGACTGTGGGGAATGGTTTTTGGGTTCAGACTGAGGTTTCTGAAGGCAAAGACCCCATATAGATGTATGTAGCTGCTCTGCTTCCCAGGAATGACTTGGCTGTGTTTGGTGAGACACAGAAGTCCTGACTGACAGATGCTCTGTTTCTTTTCTTCCTGCAGGTGGGCCTACAGGTGAGTCCCTTGTCACCACTGCTAGCTGTTGTCTGGGGGACCTGGGCTGGCACAGCTGTTAAGACAGTGCTGAATGTGGTGTGCTTGCCTTTGTTCCTTGGCTGACAGTGAGTGACAGTATTTGAATTCAGTGAGGCACTACAGCAAGGACTACTAATGCAGAACCATCCTCTGACTCTACTGAAAAGCAGCCACATCAGGAGAGCTCACTGGCCTTGAGAGGGGGCATTAGCTGTTCAGCTTCTGTCCTGGGTCTTCAAAGGTATTAGAAGTAGCATCAACCTTTTACCTGATGAGTACTTCATCCCTGCTGCAGCTGTGAGATGGTTCCCCAATTCTTGGCTGTGGCATGGGAGTCAGAGCTGCCTTTCTGCTGTCTTCCAGTCTTGGCATGAGGTGGGAAAAGAGCCTGTGCCCCACGTGAATCAAAGATCTCCTGTCTGATGGCACAGGTGTTTTCAGCTTCTTCAGGTCAGCTGCATTTCTAGCATTTTCTTTATCCAAGAGCCTGTGGGACCTGAGAAGGGGCCCTGGAACTTAAATCCTGATTAAGTCCTATTTTGGCCCTGACCTAAGAGGGCTATTTAAAACAGGGAAAGATTTAGTTCATTTTGTCTTTAAAGGACGTATCTTCCACTCTGTTACTACTCAAATGAGTGTACACCTCTTTAATGAGAACTTGGGCAGGCAAAGAGCTAGTTTGGGCTTATGGTATGGGCAGCACAATTGTGTTCCTAGTTGCTGTAGACCCAGCAGGGTAACCATGAAGTAAGATGCCACTCCTTCCTGACTTAAATATCTTGGGCACTATCAGGGTTACCTTCTAGGTAAACTTTCTGGCAGAGGGGGTCTGAGTGCCCTAGCACAGTGCTCTGCCACACCTGAGTGGGAATGGTGGCAGCCAGGACTTAAATTTCAGGTTTGTAGTGGTTGCCAAGATCAATACGGAGAGGTGGCAAGCTGAGAGCATCTAAGGTATTGGAACTGCTGTCAACAGAGTATTGACTGGAATATAAAAACTTTGAATTTAACATAAGGGGCATGAGGAGGAGTAACCCTGAATCCTTTATAAGAAAGATTGCTCTATTAGTAAGAAAAATACTGGCAAAAGAAGAGGAATAGCATCTTCCCATGAGGCTGCAGAGTAAAATGGCTCAATGTTTTGAGGAACAGCCAAGATCAGAAGGTGACAGTAGTTTTAGCTAGCAGGATTATTTATTGGGCTTGTGTACTGGGCACTCAGTGGCATTAAAATTAGTTCCATGTTGCCTGGATCAACACTTTATCCATCATCCTGTGGCAGAAAAGGGCCTGCAGAGCAAAGAGTGCCAGGAAGATCAAGGACACTTGCATGAAGTCAGGATGAGGGCTTAGGTTGCTCGTGCAGTATGCTCAGATTGCAGGTGTTCTGAAAAATCCTCTGCTATCGAACCCCTAGTGCAAAGGACAAGCTGGGGACAAAGTACATGGTCCCTGTGGGAAAAGAGGTGTTCTGGCTAGCGAAGGGCAGTCTCTAGAGGTCTCTAGAGCAGTTCCAGCCTGTAGTCATTTTGACAAAGACTTTTGCAGAAGCCACATTGACAGGAACAGTTTCTTGTCCCCAGTTCTTGCTGCTGTTCCTTACAAGTGTTGTAAGGTTTTTTTGTAAGTTGCAGGAAGCCCAGTCTTTTGTCGTATTAGGATTGGGCAAGGGTGCTGCATAGTGAGAAGTGCTGTGTCCTGGGAAGAGACTGAGTTCTTTGGGCTCTGTTACGTGCTTGTGCTGTAAAACAGGCTGAGATGTGAAGGCTGTGCCCTGTCCCTGAATCCTCCACACACCTTTTGTCCATGTGTTCAGCTGGGGCAGAACACGATTCTCTTACCTTTCTTCCCTGAACAGTACCAGCAGAGCAACAGAAAGCTGCCCCCAGGTTTCTTCACCCGACATCAGCCTGTGAACAAGCACCAGGTTTTCCTTGATGAGCGGGAAGTGACTCATGACTTCCATCTGGAGCCTTGTGTCTATGTGATCGTCCCATCCACCCTGGAGCCTCAGCAAGAGTCTGAGTTCATCCTGCGGGTCTTCTCCAGGAAGCACGTTCTTCGGTGAGATGCTGCTGCCCCTCTGTCAGCACCTAATTCCCTGGAAAAGTCTGTTCTTTCTAGTCTAATGGGGGCAGCATAAAGACCTAACTCTGCAAAAAGCAGCACAATTTCTTCCAAAGAAGCTGGCTCTGGATTTCTCCTGCTGTAGGATTCTCAGTGGATGAAGCACTGGTTTTGGCCTTATCCTTTCAAAAAACAGCTGAGATAGGCCCACACAGCATGGTTATGCTTGAGACTGAGAAGGAGCTTTTTTAGCTCCATTCATTTGCCAGCAACTCCCTGCTGGCAATGTTAGGATGGTTGCTTGTACAGAAATGGTGCTTTGGATATTTCAAATGCCAGCAGCTTTTGGGGTCCTGTATGGATATGATGCCTTGCCTTACTGCAGCTGTAACACCAGAGAATAAAACACACAGCAAGAGCAAGTTGGGGCCCCATCCAGGGAAGAGGAATGACACCTGTGGTGAGACAAACACACAACTCTGAGATCTGTCCTTAATGTGTCTGCTTTTTTGCATCTCCAGGGAAATGGGTGGGAACACGAGCTTCACCCTCTCTAAGGTGAGTGGGTGTGAGGGGTCTGTGGTTCAATCTACAGCTCTGAATGTTGGGGTTTTACTGCTCTGCCCTAGAGGAGAGGCTGAGTGGGAATGCCAATGTTTGTGTTGCAGCACTTGAAAGCACAGCTTGGGTTCACAGACAGAATCCTTTGGACGAAGGGGACAGATGCAATCAAATGTGAGGGACAGGCAAAACTTTAGGCAGTTTAGTTGCCCTTTTTGCAAACATCTCTTAATGACACCATCCTACTTGCTCTGCAGTCTTTCCTGTTTATGACTTTTTGGAGACTCATGGTCCATTCTTACACTTCTCCCCATCCCTTTCATGCCTTGAACGTTTTGAAGACATTATGGGACCTTAGCAGTACTATTCCCATGGCATGGCCTAAAGGTTATTTTCAAAAGAACTGGACTCAGTGGCAGTGCATGCACATCTGCAGCTTCTGCTAGGGAATTTATAGCATAGTCTGTTCCCCTGGCATAAACAGGGCCTTGCCTGCTTTCATCTCCTCTGTTGGGCTGTATAAAGGAGAACAGAGACCCTTCTCTCTTCTTGGCACAGAGTGAGCCCCATGCTTTGCACAGCTTGGGGTAGGGTGAGAGGAATGTTTCTCCCCACTAAATGTTATCTGAGTATTTCTCTCCAAGAAATGGCAGCTCTGTGATGTAGGGAGGTATCTTTGCAGTGAGCTGATTGCAGTGGTGGGCAGAGGGTGGAAAGGGCAGGGAATGGAATGGCATTCTGGGAAAGCATCTTTAATGATTTGGTTGACAATATTTTTCTTCTGCAAGCTAATGAGTTTTTTTCATGCCTTAAAGGAAATTGTTGATAGGTATGAAGGCAAGATTTGGGAGGATTTCTTCACAAAGCATTTTGAACAGGTAAGTGCTTGTGTGAGTAAACTCCTCTAGACCTGTTATGCAGCTCTGTGAAAGTAAAAGCATGTAGATGTTCAGGGGAGGTCTGTGGATGTGTGGGGAGCAGAGAGAAGGTTGATGACTCCACGCAGCAAATTTGCCTGTGAAGCTTAGCAATGTGATAGCATTGAGACAGACACTTCTCTGCACAACAGGGTGCCAATGCCTGGAACTTAATGTGAATGTGACATTATCAAGAGGCTCAAAAGTAATTAGCAAACTGACGGACAGAAAGTCCATAAACAAATGCTAAAGGATGGAGCAGGGATGTACCCTCTAAGATCACTTTTCCAACAGGGAAACAGCAGAACGGACTACAGAAGCTGACCAGGCTCACGTGCTCACCCTAAACATTAATTCCTGTTGCCTATATTGGGGACAAAGTGATGGGCTGTGTGGATCCATCCTACCCTTTGGGGCATTCTTACATTCATTGGGGAAAATTGCCTATTAGAGAACACCCCTGAAATACAGAACCTTGTCTCATATGTACTTCATCACAGTTGGATGGCAACTAACCTGCTTTGAGATGTGAAATAGATATTGGGTGTCCCATCACCTTTTCCCCCTATGATACTTATGAACTAGGATCCTTACTGTGAAAGATTCTTTTTAGTGATTTCTCTGGCCTGGTTTAGGATGGAGCTGGCCATCAGGGATCCCGCTGACTGTGGTGAGGGATGCAAGTGTTTCACCTTTCAGAAAAGGTCACTGCATTTATTTAGCATCATACCCTGTATTTGGCAAACACAATTTCACAAAAACAAATTTCCACTTTTAATAGGAATATTTTGAAGGAAGCTGTTACTAAAAACAAGGAATGCTTTCACTTTTTCCCCCTTGTTCAAGATTTTGGTTTTGAGAATGGTGTGGCTTTGATGTGCTAGAAATTGCCACCTAGTGAGGTGCTGGTCCTTTGCTGTCAGGATGTCCAAGTACACATAGAGGCAGAGGCAGTTACTGCCATTTCTGAAGGCTTTACCCTGGCATGCCTCAATGATCTGAAAGCAGGCTTTTATTTTTGAAGAGTGACATTTTAAAAAATCCTCCAAACAAATGATTGTCGCAGCTTCTAAAAGATCTATAAACTTTAGTATGACAAGGGGGAGGGGGAGTCTCTGCTTTGAAAAGTTTGTGATAAGTATTCCAAAGTTTCCTTTTTTCTTCCTTTGTTTGTTTGTAAATGATAAAAGGGGAATGTTTGAAGCAGACCTCTTGACAGTGTGCTTGAAGGGACAGATGGAACCAGGGTCTGCCTGCTCACTCAGTGGAAATCTGCACTACTGCACTGATCTGTGTGGAGCCCTGAGGACTTAGCCCAGAGCACACTGCAGCTCTTGCAGGCTCAGAATCTTGTCATATTCAAAGGGAGCCTTTTCTATCGATTTTCACAGTGGCTGGAGTGGGGCCAGAAAAGCAGAGAATGAAGATGGGGCATGCTGGGAAAACAAAAGAGGGAAAAAAGTGATTTAATACTTAGAAAAAAAAAATACTAAAATTCTCCTCCATATCACAGAATCCTGAAATAAATGCCGTTCAGCTCCAGAGGATCTTGAATAATATATCTTGGAGAAGTAAGTGCTGAGAAATAATGTTTCTGTAAAATAAGCCCTCTCAGAGAAAAGCCTCAGCTCCTGTGTCTATTTCTTGAATTCTGGGAAGAGAAACTGGCTTCAGTCTGACTGAACTGACTCTTCTGATGCCATGTTAGATTTCCAGAGCAAAAGGATTTGCTGGGGTGTGAATCAATATGGCAGAAATGTTATAAGCAGAGCTAATGTAGTTTGAATTTCAACAACTGAAATAATGAGGGGGAAGAGCAAGCAGGATGCAGATTTTTAATTTGGTCTCCAAACCCAGCTTGACCTCAGCTTTGATTCTGAAACTATATCTCATTTCAGCCTGTGCCACTGTCTCAGTCTCAGCAGCACCAAAGTAGAAGATGTGGAAAGCCTGGTCTGTAGGAATTTGTGTGGTGAAGGAGGGTCTTGCCTTTACTTTCATGTGCTTGGTCCATGCTGCTGTTTCTATTTACTCTTCCCTGCTGTGCATGCACAGGGCTGCCCCTTGCTCTGTGTTTGGGGGACAGGATGAGGTGCAGGTGGCCTCTGTAACCCATGCTAGTGAGAGCTTGTCTCTCTCATGTGTGACAGCCCAAAGCACTCCACAAGCTTATAATTTGGACCTTGGTAACAAGTAACACTACTTGGACAGCAGTGAGGCATTGAAGTGGCTGCATTCTCTGAACAATGACAATGAAATTACAGATACAATGAGGAATCCAGATTTTTTTCATGGTTTCTTCACTGGTAACAATCAATATGCAACATAGAAAATACTCCATCTAGCCATTACAGGCAACAAAGAAGATGATCAGAAGAGTGATGTGATGCCTTTTTCACTTAAACTGAATTTGATATTACTCTCTTTTCTACAATGGTGGGCAAGGATAGTTCTTCCATCTTTGTAAACTGACCCACCAGGTGCTGTCTTATCTGTGAGAAAACTATATTGAACAGGGAGTCTTTTCATAAATTGCTGATTTTAAGAATGATTTTAAAATCTTTACAGTACTTGGTTAATATTTACAAAACAGGGCTATTACAATATTAAAATTATTAAAGCATCTTGACTTCCTGCAGAGAAGGGATTGGTGAGTTATGATTCTGTCTCTTACTCAGTGGAAGGCTTAGACCAACTGTAATCATGATTTGCAATGAGATTAGAGCTTATTTCTGTTACTCTTATATATGAACCAGGAATGCTAAGCTTTGAGGCAGCATCATGATTTCAGCAGTGCCTGTACTTTTAATTATATTAACAGAGCTGGCAGTGTGTCTGTGAAAGAGAGGGAGAGAGAGATGCTTAGTACAAGGGTTTCAATTAATCTGCAGTGCTGTTCCCCAAAGCTCTTCAGGTCAAGTGACTTTGCTCAAGGTCATGCAGTAAATTCTGTTTGGGATTAGAGCTTTGGATGTCCTTTTCCTTCCATTTTCTCTAATAGCTGGAGATAGTGTACCATATTTCATTCTATATTACATGCCTGCAGGGAGTTCATATTGGATTTTCTGAGACTAGTAGAATCCATCCTGTTGCCTCATATTTTTTATCATCATAAATGATACATCTTCTCAAGTGGGTGTAAAGTTTCACAAAGGCTTTGGGGCCTGAGCCTTCTCAAGTAAGGGGGAGTTTTGTGAGAGTCCATTTTTCTGAGACGTGTCCTATGACTCCCCAAACCAGTTTTTTTTTTCTCTCCAGATTTCCAGAGTTTTCGCCTGAATTTCAGTCTGGATTCCTGCCAGGGTATCTTGGCACTCCTGGATGTATCCTTGTCATGAGTGATACTTCTGACTCATAGAATACTTCACCTGAGCATTATTTCTTAGGCCAGACTGGGTGTTACTGTGATTTCTTTACCACCAGGACATGGCCCTGCTTATTGAACTTCTCACCCTCCATAATAACAGTTCAGCTGTGACAGAATGGAGCTGGTTTGGGAAAGAGTTGATTCCTGGCGCTTCTAAAATCAGCAGCCAGGTTTCCATTGACTTTAGTGGGAAGAGGATCAAGTCTATAAATAGGCACGTGGGCTAAGAAACCTTTATTATCCTCATATTGTCATTGTATGGATGTTAAAGTGGCTGCAAGTTTTTCACTCATTTGGGTTTTTGGTTTGGGTTTTTGGGGGTTTTTTTGGGTTGTCTTTTTTTTTTTTTTTTTTCATTTTTTACTACATGTAATGGGTGCTTTCTAATGTTTAATGGAGACGTTTTGACCTTAATCCTCCCACTAAGCTGAATGCCACTGGCACACTGAGTATCCAGGAATTCAGAGTCCTGTGGAAAAGGCTGCTTTTCTATTTGGTATGACAGTAATTTCTATGCTCCCTTTCAATATTTCTCTGCTCACAATCCCTTTGATGACACCTGCTGGGTTTTGGGTTGTTTGGTTTGTTTAAAAGTACTCCCTCACCCCACAGGAAGTTTTCCAGAAGAGAGACACCAACAGATCAGGAAAGCTTGACCTTGTGGAACTGCACGCAGCTGTACAGGAGACAGGTGAGCCTACGGCATATTTTGGCAGTCTTATCTTCTTGCTCATGAAAGCTGAAGAAAAAGCACAGGGCTGGGAAACATCTTGATAACTGTGTGTAGAACTCAGGAGGAGTTGAAAGCATTATAGTTTGCATGGCCTTGGCTGTCTCTTCTTCCTTCTTTAGCTGGGTCAACACGTCTGAAAATTATTTTGCCATGGCTGCCCACTCTTTTCTCAGTGTGGTCTCACACTGAGAGTTGTCTGAAACAGAAGTGTCTGCCTATTTCAGACCAAATTTTTAAGGTCCTGTGTGTTGCTAATTGAATTTTAAAAGATTTTGTGGGGTTGTGGGGATGCAGGAGGCCAGATCTAGCTCCTATTAAATTGCTGCCTCTGCTGAAAACGACAGCTCAGGGACCAAACCTGGAAGCGTGGGACTTGCACGGAGGCTGTGTTGGTGCCAGACTTCACTAATGCAGTGTCTGAGGCTTGATCTAGAAATGGAAGATGATACATATGGGTCCAAACACGGGACTGAGCTCTGCTGCTATTACTGGGTGTTCTGTGGGGGCTGGAGCTCCATCTTGTAGCTTCTTTTGCATGTTTACACCTTAAATATAATTCCTCTTTTTGGTGTATGTTCACTCAGTTCATCTGAGTCAGTGAAAGCACAGTGAGAAACTCAGGCAGACCTCTGCTAAAGCAAACTAAAATCCCAGGCCATGAATAGAGAATGCTTTTGTTCCTTGCAAATGCTGCTGCTGCTTGACATTGGGAGTGATGCTTTCTGTATGAGCTTCCTCTGGATTTTCTTTCTCATCTCCTTTCCTACCCTCTTGGGAATATTGCTCTTAAACTCAGCTGCTGCTATTACCCTCATATCCCATGAGCAAAAGAGGCCTATTTGTATTTTATTCCAACTCTGGAAGGACTGCAAATATAGGGGAGCAGACCTGAACTCTTTTAAATTTGGAGAAGATATCTTCATGTAGAGATCTCATTTGGGCTGGCTAATATTTGATTATCTTAGGCCAGGCTTGAAAAACAAAGCTGTTGGAGAAGGGATGAAGACCACTCAGTTGTGCCATCTCATTCTGTTTTCCTTTTTTTCCCCCAAATTTTATGTAGGCATTTCACTCAGCAATGAAGTCTGTAATTTGATGGCAATCAGATATGGTGACCCTGACCTACAGATCAGTTTTGAGAGCTTTGTTTGCTTCATGCTTCGAGTGGAGATCATGGGAGGTGAGGCTGGTGCTCCGTGTCTGGCCAGGCAAGCTGGGCTGCCAGCTGAGCCATGGCCCCTCTGATGCTGTTCCCACTGGCAGTGGCAAGGTCAAAATTGCAGGACTGCATTTCTGAATAAAGCAAGAGTAATCAGTTTAAAGCAAGGGACTGATACAGAGGAAGCCAAGCTCTTCTCTCTTTACCTCCCCACCAGTCCCTTCCTACAGACATCCAAGCTGAATATATCAGAGTGATTAAACTCTCCACACATTTGCACCAGCCTTCTGTAGGAGAGGTAGGCAAATTACAGATGGAAGTTACTTGTTTTCCATGGAAAAGACAGCCTTGAAATACACCTTTTCCAGGAAGAAGAAAGCTTTGAAATATGTCTTTGGTGGACTGCAGTTTGATGATGAGACAGCTGATACTCAGATCATGCTGTAGACATGTAGTACATGTCTCATAATTGTAGTGGGTAATATTGGGACCACCAGCATTTTGAGGTTTTACAGATGGATGGGCAGACAGTAACATGCCTGACTTTATTCAGCTGTTCCCAGTGTTCCAGCCTTCAGGGATCTCCCAGGGACAGAAGAGCTCACATGCACTTGAAAATAGCCTACAAACTCTGCCTTTGGGGTTTTTCCTGAGACAGTGCTCTTGGCTGTCAAGTTAACGCTCCTCATTTACTTCTTTTGCAGAGGCCTTTCGCAACTTAACACAAGATGGCAAAGGGATATATCTCCGGGAATCTGAGGTACAGCCCATTCCTTACTGTCAGATGCAGACCCCTTTGTTCATGTGGCACTGCATGTTTTATTCTGTAACCTTAGAAAAGGTGTCTTTAACTGGCCAGGGCAGGTTACAAACAACAAGGAAGTTCAGGCTTCTAAGTCTTCTGCTTTATTATGGCTTCTATTTCTTCTGGAGGCAGAATATCTCCAATGCCCCTAGTCCAGTCCACGTGGAAGTATGGCAGAGCTCTCACAGGGATGGATTATTTCAACACCTTTTCCATATTATTTTACAGTGGATGATGATGACACTTTATTCCTGAAGCAATGCTGTAGAGGAGGAGACAACCAGACGTGTACCAGGATGAGGAAGGATCCTTGTTTCAACTTTTTACTTCATATGGAAAGTCTTTTCCTCAAGCAGACAACATGATTACCACAGACTTGGTGAACTGAAGTTTTGCTAATTAACATATTTATTTTGAGTCCTATTTCACTTCAGACAACCCTACTGAGGAGAGACCATTGGATGCCAACTACCACAAGTGCACAGTGTGATACCCTGGAGCATGGTGGCTGAGTTGTTGGGGTCACCTACTTCATGCTGATGTAATGTTGCTGTTATAGGCACACATTGTGGCAGTGCCCAGAGCTGTGCTTGGTGGTGGGGCTCTTGAGTCTAGGAGGGAAAAGGCCCCTGTCCTGAGTAGCTTGTCACCTGATAGAGGGATCCCAGTTCTGTAGCTGCTAGGCCCAAGGTAGAGAGCTGGAATCTCTGCTCTTGGGAAAGAAGGGGTGGAGACTCACAGTGTGAATGAACACTCTTCCCTAGCCCTGACTTGGAAAGGTGATTTGCAAGCATTCAAACCATCTCTTTTGCTTTTATAAGTTAACATAGCCCTATTGAAGTGACCCTAATTTGATTTGACCAAGTGATAAGTTGAGCCTCTAGCTGTTTGTTGTATGATGATTGTGTATTTATTTCAGAAAAGTGGGTTTTCTCTGCAGATTGAAAAGTACAATACAGTGAAAAGTAAACTGATCCCATATTAAGTTACCAGAGACGGGCAGGGAATGAATGTTCTCAGTAGGGTGATACAGGAGATGTTTGATAAAATATTTGGACATTTATTTTCTATAGGGTGTGTGTGTGTGTGTACTTCTAAAGGATGCAGGTAAATGTAGGTTGTAGTTAATTAAATAGTACAAATGGGGTGCGTGGCAGTGAACAGCGTTAGAGAATGAGGTATAAGTGGGACTATTCATGTCAAAATCCATGAGAGAGTTACTTGATGCATCTATTTGTAGGATCCTTTTCCACTTTCTTACTATTCATTTATTTGGGCTGGAAATTTCCACGCTAAGTGCCTGTTACAGGTTGCTGCTTTGATTTTTTTCTTTTTTTTCCTTTTTTGCATTCCTGCAGACAGCTGAATTGAGGCTCTTCCACAGTGCACAGCCTAGTTTGAGACTGGGTGCTAAATGAAACAGAGTTCCAATGGGAATGAACATATAATGGAAGATCATACTCTAATACCTTTGTAGGAAGGAGCTATTTTAAGCTTGCATAGGCAGCCTTCCCTCTGGCTTTTTGTGACTTTTTAGGTGCTTAATCTCATAAACATTTTTTCAGAGTGCATGTGAGGTTCAGGAATGAGGTGGACTGTGGATAAGAAAGTAAACATGGGCCTCACTGAGCTCAGGGATGTGCTTACCACTGCACTGAGGCCTGAGCGATAGCATAAGCATATTTATAGAGGAACTCCTTTGCATATAAGTGTTCCCAGTCAGAAGGCATTAAGCAGTAAAAACAACAGCATGCACTTTATTTCCCAGAACAGTCTGTTTCTAAGCAATATCATTTTCATCCTGTTTTTATGGGAAAACTGTTAGAACCGGATAAATAGATGGCTGTGTTGGTACTTGTTTATTACAGATGATATATCTATCATCTATTAGGAGCAACCTACTGTGGAGTCACAGGGTTCAGGTCTGTGCAGCAGAGCAGGTTGGAGGGAGCAGGGACACCCAGAGCCCCTGGAGCAGCCGAGGGCTCCGTGTCCCACTGGGCTCCCAAAGAGGCTCCGTGTCCCGCCGGGCTCCTGAGGAAGCTCCATCAGCAGCTCCCCTCTCAACACACGTCTCTGTTTCCTTTTGTGACTAGCAGCTGAACATGATGGTGCAAACTAAATTAGCCTGATTTAATTTGCACTCAACTCAGCAGGGGATGTTATAAACACTGATTTACTGTGTGCAGGAGCAGCGTTGGAAGAACCAAAAGCGTTGGATGAGGGAGCGTAGGTCCCGCTTTTCTCAGCATGTTTTGGAAAGGATGGTCCCTGGCACCTGTGGGAATGTCCAGAGGGATCTGTGCAAGCACAGAGTGTTCACAGCAGGCTCTGTTGGACATGGTGGAGGGAAATCTCTCAGTCCCAACTGGGTTTGTTGCACATTTAAGGCTGGGAGTGTGCTGGACGTAGCTCTGCCACAGGCTGCTTGCAAAACTGGTGCAGGACACCCAGTTTCAAATTGCAGTTCATTTTAATGTTGTACACATTGTTTTTTCTATCAGATTTTGTACTTATTTACTTCACACCTCTTTAATGTAGAGCAATGTAATTGCAGGGAGATTATTTTGCTATTGATTACTTGATCCAGGAAAGAAACAGAATTCATCCATGCCATGAATCACTAAGCATTTGCAGCAATAAACTTTATTGAGCCATGTGACTTGCTGTTACAGAATTGTAAAGAATGCTTTACTGGAATGATTATACCAAACCATGTACAATTCAAACTGAATTATCTGGCTCACAATAAAATGTTTTTGGCAAGGGCACCTACTCGGACACTGTGAAGCTTTTATATTGCTAACAGAATAATGTTTTCTGGGCCATTCTGAAGATATATTACTCCTCATTTACAATGTGCATTGTGAAAAAAAATTATCTGAAATGCTGCTGAAGGATGCATTCGTTTGTAACCACAGCATTTACAGGGATGCTGAGCTTTGCAGTGGGTGGTATTACTCTAGCAGAAATGAAAGAAAAGTGGGACTGTGGCTTGAGACTAGTATTGGTAATAAAAGTCCTTTTTGAAAAAGGCAGGTGCAAGAATAGCAAATAATTCTGGAGTGGGAAGAGGAGATGGATGGTGAGGTATACTGTAACAATAAGGCTGAGATTAAATTGAAAGGAACTAATCAACCCTTTGCAAACAAAGTCTTCAGCAAAAGCTTATTGCTGCAAACAGACACACACAACTGAAGTATTTAATGTGTCCTGGATATAGCTGGTGCACATGTTGAGGGTGCAGTTGGGACACAGCAGATATCAGTCAGCCTCACTGCTCACATGCATTCTGCATGGTCAGGGCTTCTGTCTAGATGGCAACAGGACAGGCTCTACTCTCAAGCTTAACAGGATTCCAAAAGATTTAAGACTTACAGGAATGACAAACATAGCTGGAGATGTTGTGGCTAGAGTGAAGAACTGTGGCAGTTTCAGGCAAAAGGGTGAGACCTGTCCTCTGGGGACAAGTAATCATAAGACAAATCACTCCAGGATCATGGGGCTCTTGCCCTTAGGCAGCTAGGGATGACCACCCTAGAGATACCAAGCTGGCCCAGGTTTGAGATAGACAGAAATACACAATTTTTGTGTTTCTTTCTGCGTAATCAATTAAATTCTGTTGAGACACTGCAGTGTAATTCTCTGTCTGAGGTCACATCTCGCCTTTTACCAGTTTTACAGTGGGGCCACCAGGATTTCTGCCTTACTTAAAAGCACATTACAATCCTTTGCTGAGAGGTATTCTATTCATGCAAGTGGCTACTGCACTATCATAGCTATCCAAGCTGTGTCAGCAGACTTTGATCACACACAAGATGCTCTGTGTGGAATGAATAATGTTGCTTTGGTTTTGATTGTTAAGCAGTATATGTAATCCTAACTCCACGTCTCACAAATGGACCTCTAAAGGGCAAGTTGTCATTGGACTGGCACCATAAAAATGAGAACTTTTGAAGCTTTTGGAAGAAAAAGCCTGTTTCCAGGGCAGGTGGTGCCTGAAAACTGTCCACTGAGCAGAGTGGGTGCAAAGTGTCCCACTAATGCAGACCTTTGTATGGGGCAGTGATGGGCATGAAGAGACAACATAGGGACATGGAGTCAAAGCCACTGCTAAATCCAAGTGTCCACCAGTCCTCAGTCACCCACTCTCCAGTTCTACAACCCCACCAGGAGACTCAATTCTGACAATGGGATTTCAAAATTTGCAAACCTGAAGTCTTTGTTTCCTCTGTGAGCTGTTCAGGTCAATGTTTCATGGAAGGCTGCGGAGAATTTTGTTCTAAAGTTAGTCCTGCTAGACTCTGGTTGAATGCAAACCTGTGTTCCAGTGTGGAAGAGGGTGAAAAGCTGGAGTGTGATACAGAGGAATGATGTTTGCATCATTATTCAGAAAATGGAAGGGCAAAAATCCTCTTTGTTATTTTTTACAGTGCCAATGTGAGAGGAAAGAAGTACTTCTGCAGTTCCCCGGGGGAGTGATCTGTGTTCAGCCTGGGGCTCTGTTAGGAGATAAGATTTGACCTGACCTCAGCCTCCTGAGATCCTCCTCCCTTTGCATAGCACAGCATGGCTGCTCTGTAATCCTCCTACTGCTGGGAACTGGATTTTTCCCATAAGCAGCACTTCATTCTTGTTGGCATCCAGGAGCTCAAGTTATGACCCTAACCCAAGGTTTGGTGCTTGGCAAGAAGCCAGTGATCTCTGAATAGTTCTTTTGCACCTCTCTCCCTGCACATTCACCCCCACATATTCCTGTGAACCTCGTGTCACCTTCCTTTAAAAACTGTTGCAATGCTGTGGTGAAAAAGAAGACGAAAAAATTTTTTTCCGTCCCCTGCTCAGGGAGCAGCTCCTAGCAGAATGAAATGCTAACGAGTGCCTTTGCCTTTCCTTCCTGCTGTGTCTTACACTGAATTAGACCTGAAAAGCAGTATCACCAAGCTTGAAGTTCAATTTATCAGTGCAGTCAGGATTGATTTGTTACACTACCTATTCTGGGGAAATGAATGTCTCCATCGCGCTCCCTTCTAGTGCAGGCAGACCTTTGTTTTGCTCACATCAGCCATGTAATGTAGGAAGCTGACATTCCACAGATAAAGGAAAAAACCTACAAAATCCTGACTAATTCTAGCGAGCCTGGCAGTGCCAGAGAGTGATGCCACTTGCAAAGGACACGCTTGGCATTGTGGTGGCTGCAGATTCCAGGCAGAAGTGCTCTCTACCTGGGCTTATCTGCTACTTTTTTGTTATTGAAGAAGTGTTTAGTGCCATAAGTGTCCTAGAAAATTATTCTTGGGTGAATTACATGTCCCCATTATCACTATTAATGTAATAGCTCGACCATCGTGCTGATCCTTGGAACTCAAATTCACAGTAAGAGTCAGGTTAAAAACGAACCTGGTTTTTGTACAAATTTTCAGCTGTTGTGTGAGACAAGAAAAATGGACTTTGCTACTGCTGTTGAGAAGGAAAATTTTCACTCATAATCTAGCACAGGGGATCTCCATTAAGAGAGCAGCAATTCTAAATCCAGTTTTCTCCTGCAGTACATTTTGATGGAATATTTGCAACGAACCACGTACAAATGTGGGAATTGTGTTTTCAGATTCAAAAGACCCAAAATGTGATTGCTATGAAGCGTTACAATTTTAAAAGGCCCTTTTTTTTCCCCCCTAACTTGTTATGCACACATCGAATGTGGAGGGAAGGGTTAAGAGCTAAGCACCCTGCAGAACCATGCAGAGCTCTTCATGCTCCTGGAAATGTGGCTCAAGAAGAATGTCTATAGCTGGTGCTCATTAAGTGAGGTGAAATGAAAGAGGTAGTTGCTCTAAAGTAGCTTTTTTTCTTCAGGTAAAAACAGGATTTCTTCCTTATAAATATGCTGCAGCTAGACATAAATGACTTATTGCTTGAAAGCAGCTCTGCACTGCTGAAGAGCTGGAGCATAAGAGTGAGAAATTTGGTCCTAAGATGCCCTGAGTGGGTGCTTTCAGCCTGGCTGCTGGCAGCAGCAAAGCTGCTTTTTGCCTGGGCTGAGGCTGCTGAGGGCTCCTGCATGTGGAGCTAAATGCTGAGCTTCCAGAGGATGCAGGAATGGGATTATGTCTGTGATTGTCCCATTACCACAGTGTCTCCCTTTCCACAGCCCTCTTCAAAACCAAAGGGTTAGTTTGGAATATTGCTCCAGAAATTGGGGCCATGCTTGCTCTGTAAGTCTTTGGGTACAGCTCCCTATTAATGGAGTAGGTGTTTTTTGTGCTCCTTTGGAGCACCCACCCTTGTTGACCCTTCTCTGCAACTTGGGGGTTTATTGTAATTTACTGTGTTTCCTTTTAAAAGGAAAAAAGAAAACTGTATCAGCATCACCCACTCTTCCTAGCTGCTCCCTGATCTCAGATCTCAGCAGTCATAACCCTAGTCTTAAAAACTGTCTCCTACTCTTAGGGTACAGGTAGCAAAAGACTGCTCAGATGGCTGAGGTTTTCCCCCTGATCCTCTGGCAAACATTAGCTCCAGCTGTTCATTAGCTCCAGCTCTGCAAACTGATTTCTGAAGTCCTGCAGGACCTGGCTCATGTTGGGCCATGTGCCCCAGCACCAGGGTGTGAGTGCACCCAGAAGAGGTGTGGCACAGACCACTGGAGGTCTTATTTTAACTTGGAGCCATGCTTGTTTCAGAGCCCTTTTCTGAAACCCGGGTAGAGTCTGTGCTGAATGCATCCCTTGTGCACAACTTCTGCCTTTCAGTGAGGCTGGGGAAATGTCAGCCTGATGTTAAGATGCTCATCCTCAGGGACTCTGACTCCTGGCCTCCCAACACTCACCAGGAAAAAATCCAGACAAGAGAAATAACCCCGAGCATCTCCAAAGTAGTTTGATCTGAACGGCTCATTATTTTTGAACAGCTGAGTTGAACATTACTGAGAACTCAATTTCCATTTCAGCTTGCTTTTCTACTTGTGCAGGGCAGAGTGTGGGAGCAAGGCTTGGGCACTTCAGTCTCCTCCATATGGATCAATATTTTCCAATGTGTGCAAGTTTCCAAGAGTTTAAACTGCTGAGTTTTGCAGAACTTTAATTGTATCAAATGCAAAAAACAAAGGGATACTCTATCAAACCAACACATAGCTAAGCACATAAAGAATTTAGGGGATGAATTAACAGAAAATAATTCATATGCTGCAAGAATAAACTGCTGAGTTCAGTAGAAGGAACTCCCATTTATTCTTCATTTTTATTTTTATGGTTTACAAGTACTTGGAAAAACAAAATGGCAAGAGAAGTTTGGTGGAAAGGCTGTGTGGAAGTGCCATTCCTCAACACTACTCTTTAAATTGTGACAAATGTTGCTTTAAATCTGTAGAACATCAAAGAACTTCTATCAGTTCTGACCACCTGACGGAGCTGAAGGAAGCTGAGAAGTCCACGTTACTTTGCTGAATTAAGGTGCCAGAACCTGACCTAGACACAGCTGTCACTGTGTGGGAATAAGTGACAGGAAATAAGCCCTTCCTGCTGCGAGGCAGACATTCTTCTTTTCTCAAATGATTTAAAACAACCAGAGGCAACAGATCCTCTGGTGGCCCATGCTGCTACATACACCTGAAAGTTTAAGATCAGCTGAGAATGTTTCTCCTCAATGACCTGGCATATAGAATCATAGAATAATTTGTGGTGGAAAGGACTTTTAAAGGTCATCCAGCCCAAGCCTTCTGCAGTAAGCAGGGATATCTTCAACTAAACCAGATAACTCAGAGCCTCATCCAACTTGGCTTTGAATGTTTCCAGGGACAGGTCATCTGCCACCTCTCTGGGCAAAGTGTTCCAGTGATTCACCATCTTCATCGGAAAAAAATTTCTTCCTTATATCTAGTCTAAATCTTACCCTCATTCATTTTAAAGCTATTCTCCCTTGTCTTATCACTACCTGCTCATGTAAAAAATCCCTCTCCAGCTTTCTTGTGTGCCTCCTTAAGGTACTGGAAGGTGCTCTAAGGTCTCCACGGACCTTTCTCTCCTCCGGGCTGAACAACCCCGGCTGTCTCAGCTTGTCTTTGTAGGAGAGGTGCTCCAGCTTTCTGAGCATCTTCATGGCCTCTTCTGGACTCACTCTGACAAGTCCACATCCTTCTTGTGTTGGGAGTCCCAGAGCTGGTTCAGTACTCCAAGTGGAGTCTCACGAGAGCAGAGTCTCACGAGTACAAGGAGAGTATCCCTTCCCTAGACCTTCTGGCCATACTTCCTTTGATGCAGCCCAGGATGTGGTTGGCAGTATATGAAGAGCTGCCTTTAGTTAACAAAGCCCAGAGAGAAGGTCTCCTGATTGTTGGTAAAGCTGCTTTCCTAAGAGGCTGGGCTGGGTGCTTGTGCCCTTCCCAGGCTGGGTCCAGGAGCTGAGCTGGCTGCTTTGCAGGGCTGAATGGCAGGGTGAAGGTCCTGCAGTGTCAGCTGAGGCTGCCTATCTGCTCTTTGTGTGAAGTCAGTGTTTTTCCTTGGGTGAATAACCCTGGCCTGGGGATTGCTGTGGTGAGGAATGAGGCTGTTCTGATGTTAACAGGAGGTGGTTGCAGTGGGATCAACCCCTTCTGCATTGCGTGGGTAGCAGGGTGAAAGTACTCCATGGGTGAGCAGGCCATGGGGTGGCACAGCGAGTGGGGGGTGGGCACACAGTGTCTCCATCAGTAGCCCAGCTCTTGGGGGCTGCCAAGGATATGCTCACCTGGCCTATTGCTCCCAAACTGAGGCTACTCCTGGCTGCTTCTGGACTGTGCAGGGATGGCCAGCCTGGGACCTGAGGCCCTCCTTGCATTCGGCACATGGAGGAGGAGGAAGTTAAAGCCTTCCAAGCCAGGCTTTTTGTACAGCTCTTCAAACCTAGAAAACACTCCTTTTTTTCTGGCACTAGGCTCAGCTTGCTGAAACAAAGATTAAAAGCCGGGATTCCACTAAAGATTCTTCAGTGGCAGCCCAAACAAGCTCCCTAGAGAAGATTAACTATCCCCTGCACTGGGGGGAGTTTGAGCTTTAGCAAAATGGACTGATGAGAAAAACATAGGTAGTACTGCAAAGATGAATTTGATAAAGGTGGGAAGAGCACAGTGCAGATATGAAAGGCTGCTTAAGTGTTCGCTTTTATGTATATCTGAGTTCTAGGTCTTTAGACAAGACTTAATCTTTTCTATAAACAAATAACACATTCATTTACATGAATAATCCACATTTCTTATGCAAATAATTTCCCTGCTGCTATTTCTACTGAGAATAATATTCAGTATAATTACCACATTTATTTAGTGAATCTATTTACACAGGATAGCTCTCTGTCCATGAACACTCTTCACCAGAGAGGCCCAAAGAGCAACAGGGGAGGCCAAGCTGCCAGTCATGTGTGCCCTGTGCTTTCTATTTTTGTTCCTGTGAAGCATTCTGGGACCGTTTGAGATGTCTGGGCAAGAGCAGAAGGATGCCAGCATCCTGCCTCCATCGCAGGGAGAGCACCTGCTGCTAATGGAAGGCAGCTCGCCCCTGCTCACCAGGCTGCTGTTTGAGCTCCAGCTGACTATAATGAGGCAAGGCACTTTGAATAATAACTTTCCTTTGGGTATAAGGCTATCTTAATTTTTTGTGTGTTTAAGTTGGTAATTGCCACAGAGTTTGAAAATCGTCCAGGTTTTACCACTCCTAATTATGTTCTCATGCATATGCATCCCCTGCTTGTGCGCTCATTACTGCGAGGAGATCAGAACCCCGAATGTTGGAGCGGTTCCCTCCAATTATCTTCCATATGCAGAAGTTCCTGTGAAATACCTCTCCTGCATGGGATGGCCCAAGCTATTTGGAGAACATCCTGCTGTCCAGGGCACATTTTGTTCCAGGTGGTAAAGTCAAGATGCATTTCATCCCTCTGTGTCTTGCCCAGACTGCTCCTACCTGGGATGTCTCCTTGCTTGTAGCACCAGCCATTGAAATACTTGTTCAGGGGAAGTTATTAAGGTGTCCTAATGGAAAATATTTCAAGTTTCTAGGGCCCTGATTGCCTCTTTACCTGCTCTGTTTGCATCTATTGATTGTTCTGGTTCAACAAGACCCTCTGGGACTAACAAAGTCTAACAGGTTTGAATGCATTCATGAGGTTCTATGTGGGGAAAGAAAAATAATGCTGTTGGGCTCCTGACTTGTTCTTGCTCAATAACAGCAAAACAAATGCGTGCAATTAAACATTACTTTGTTTTCTAAACTGCAGCCTTGAAATTTTGTCCTGCTAGTGGGGGAATCAAGCTGCTGCTTTGCTGTCTAACCAACAGCAATGATTTGGTGATGGGAAAGGAGATGTTAATGCATCTGAGCACGTTCAGGGTAGAATACCATTCCCTTGTTGGCTGGCAGGATTTCTAGCACCCTGTGTGTTATTGTGTAGGATATCACAGTGGATCCTATGAAAGATCAGCATGGAGCAAGAACAGACATTGACATTACTCTTTTTGTACAGAGTAACTGCTTGTTAACTATTTTTTAGGGAGCTGTGGGGTTAGTAGTTGTTAGCCCCTTGGAGCTTTTGTACTGAGAAAGGGAGGTTGCTTGATCAAATAGAAATCACTGTCTTTATGCTTAAAGCATTGGATTGTGTATGAAGAAATGTCTATTCCTAGACACTTCACCTAAATAATGGGATTAAAATCTTAAGAAGTAAGGTGACGTGTGGCTCACTGTGTCCAGTTTATGTATCCCTCAGGAGAAGGGCGAGATAAACAGTCAGGAATATTTTCTATGAAAAATTTTATACGAGGAAGATGAGGGTAAAACTTTCTACCCGGCTGTGAAAACCCTCCTTCCCCAAAAGTGCCTGGTACAATATTACATATTGCCAGCTGTGTTAATAGATGCCTAGATCCCAGTTGGCATTGGGCCACACTTATATATCCCAGAAATAGAGATTTAATTCTGAAGTCTGCTTAACACCTGCACACAAAAGGACAGAGGCATTAAAGGTGCTTTAAGGACAAAGCTTTACTTTAGTTAATGTGTTTTCTCACCCATCACATGACTTGTTCTTTATTCTGTTGAGTGTCACCTGTCCAAACCACAATTATGGGCTTCAGTGTGTCTGAGAGACACAGTCCTGCAGCTGGCTAAAAGGGACTGATTTAGCATATTCAAAGGAGCAAAAGGGTTTGGTCTGAATTCTGGCAGGGTTCTCTGCCTTTAGAGATGGATGTGCGGGGAATCTGTGTGTGTGTGTGAATGCACACAGGAGCACAGCTCCTTGGGGGGCAGGTGAGCAGCTTTGCTTCCCCTTGGAGTCCCAGCAGCACTGGGGTCCCCCAGGAGCGTGTGTTTTACCAGAGCTGTGCTGGGAGCTGCAGGGTGCCCAGGACCTCACAGGCTCAGCTGCTGCAGGTAGAGATTCACCTTCCCTGTGCTCGGTTTGTTGTTTGTTTGCTGCAACTTGGCCCATAAAACTCTCTGCTGCCTTTGGTCTCAAATGCTCCTTTGTGGCCATTTGCAGTGCCTGCCACTGGTTGCTGGTGCAGTGACCTGGAGCTAGGCAGCTTACCCCACCAAAACACTGAAAAAAACAGGCTGTGGGGTCAGCAATGCTTATCCAGGAGCTTTTTCCAGAAAATGGGAGCATCAGGAGAGACTAACAAGCACTTGTGACATCTGAGGCAGACAGGATCCAGAAGATTTTATTGTAGCAACAAAGCCCAGAGGCAGGGCTGGCCAAGAGCAACCAATGAACAGTACTGAAGATGGTTTCAATGGAAGAGCACTGTCCATGGGAAGTCTCCTTGCTAAAATGTCCCTCAGTCACACACTGAAGTCAGTGTGTTTCCCTTCAAATCTCTGTTGCTTTTCCCACACCTGCTTCGATTGGCATCACTGGGCACCTGGAGATACTGTGAGTAAAAGCTGCATCTAGTCCAGAAAAACCTGTGCTCCAGAAAATGGAGACAAGGACTGGGGAGCATGGGAATTAAACACAAGTACAAGTGGGTGCCCGTTTGATTGCTGGAAATGAAAAATACCTTGAGGTGAGCAAGAATTCCCCCCAACCTTCTTCCAGTTTTACTACAGAGAAGTTTTGCAGTTGTTCCAATGGTGAGGGAGCTCAGTGCTGCTGCCTCATCCATCAGTGCCAGTCAGTAGCCTGGAGGTAGGAGTCTGACTTGCAGGAACTGCAGGCAAATGTCTGGGTGTGTTCTCTTGCCCATTGACTCGGGAAGCAGCTTCTGTTGTTGCAGTTGACTTGATGAGAGTTTCAATTAACAAATGCTATTAAAGTAGCTCTCCTCGTTATTTTTTTTTTTTTTAATGCATAGCATTTCCTGACAGCTTAAACGTTTAATTAACTGGAGATGCCATCGTGGAAAGTTTCTAGAGAAGAATGCTTGTGGTTTAATTAAAAGGAAAAAAATCCTTTAGAGGTACTGGAAGAGATCTGCTTGCAACACTGATAGTGGCAAAAGTCCTGCAGGAATTCCTGCATTTCTCTTTCTGAGTGCAGCAGTAGGTGAGGAGGTGCACAGTGATATCATCACCTGAGAGGAGAAGGTGAGTGCTTCACAGCTTCATGTTTGACCCTCCCACTTAAGCTGCAGATGTAGGACAAGCTACAGTTCTGTTACCTCAGCAAGGGAGAGGAGACAGCCAACAAAAAGTTTTGGTTTTGTTTTTTTAATACTTCCAGTTCTCCTGGTATTAGGCCAGAGCTCTCTCTAACATCTTTGGTCTTCTCCAAGGGCACACAGGGAGAACATTTTTCATACAAGCACTGCTCTGATTTTTTTGGCTTCTGTTACAGCACAAAACAAAGGCAGATCTTGCCAGCCACAAAAAATGTGGAACACTGTTCACATTATCTTGAACAGCCATCATGAAAGCTGTTTTTTGAGATGGCAGGGTTCTGCCTGAGGTGGCAGAGAGTCTTTGCTGCCCTCACAATGCTGAGGGTAGGTGAGATGGTAGCAGTGGATAGGAACCACCAGTGCAGCACACACCTGCACCCCTGCAGCAGCTTTGCATGGGGCCATGGCATGGTGGTGGCAGCGCTGCAGAGCTGGGGACCCCCACGGCAAAGCAACAACCTCCTTGCTCCTGTGCAAAGGGCTTCTGCCCTTCCTCTCCTCACACTGACCAAGTGATCCAGAGGCTTTTTGAAAAGCTATAGGTTGGAAAATGGAGCTTTGTTCCAGTATTAAATATAAACCTGGAAGTCACTGACATGACTGTTCACATTTGAAGCACGGCTCCACCCTTAGAGGGGTATCAAATGGTTCTGAGTCATGTCTGGGAGCAGGCTGGGGCTGTGGGGTGGTGCTGGGCCAGGGCACGTGCTGGCTTGCTGTCCTGGAGCCTCTGCACCCAGGCTGGCACCTCCGCTGCTGGTGACGAGGGACAGCTGGGCTCCTGCTGAAACATGCTCAGCACTTGCCAAAACAGCTATTTGGGAGCAGCTTGTTGCGCTTGCCCTCCTCTCCTGGCCCTGTCCTCAGCGTGGTTAATTCAGGAAGTGTAGCACACTCTTTGCCAGGGGTGGGAGAGAAACCTGTGAATGAGCTTCTTCCCCTGAGCCTGGAGCATGCACCACAGAGGCACCACTGAATGATATCCAGCACCTATTACCATGCCCCTTTCAAACGCTGATCTCTTGTTTTTTGCAAACAAACAGAGTCTTTCTGATCTATGTGCTACTGCAAGCAGCCCCTCTTCATGGGGATGGTGCTCTGCCATGAACAGCACTGAGTGCTGGGCTACCCTGAGCCACTGACTGGACCAGACCCTCCCCTGGCAGTGGAGCTCTGTCCTGGAAGCCCCTTTCAATCCAGAGCTCAGTGGGGCTCCTCCATCTTACAATAACCTCCCATGTTCAGTTGAGACTCCTCAGTATCCCCAAGTTGGGGGTGGATTTTGATCCTTTCCTCTGATCACTTCTTGACTGTATGTTTAAGCCCCTTTCAACTTTATGAGGAAAAACTGCAAAGTATTTGTGATCCTTTTGGCAAAGAAACACTCTGTGAATGGAATCTCAGATGTGAACTGAACTCAAACCCAAGAGTATTCCTAGTAAAAACTGCACTGAAGCAGTGCCCAGCTGGTTTGTAGACCCAGTGAGATTAGATTCCCTTGAAATGTGCTTTACAGATGCCCTTGAAACAGCAAGGAAAGCTACCCTTCCACCCCTTCCTTAAAGGACTCTGAAGGGCCATCTCTTGCAGCTGTGATTGTGAAGAGTCCCCCTTCCACTCAGAAATGAGTATTTTTCCTTTCATGAAACAATCCTTTTCATCAGCTTTTCAATGCTGATACCAACAAATGCTGGCCCCCATTTCCTAGATTGTTATTCTGTCTCTGGGTGTACTGCCTGTAAATTTTGTGTTGGAAACAGGTAATATGTTATGGACCTCACTTGTGAAGCAGTTGAGATTGGCAGATGAAAAATTAAGAGAAATGGAAAAGATATGGGTCAATAATACAACAGAAGATTTTTTTTATTGCAATGTTTTTAATGGAATTGCAGTAGGATTTTTATACAAGTCTCTGAAAGTCTATGACTTCAAATAACTCTGAACCTCCAGATTTGTATTCTTGCCTTATTCTTGTTTAAATAGCTGTTACTATCACCTGCTTGATATATTATCTATCCCAGCACACAGGCACACCATCAGGAGGAATATACTTCCTTGGGAACGACGCATTGCTAGAGCTCCTCGAGTCTCCTGCCTGCACACGGGGACACCTGCCCAGAGCAGGGATTTGTACAGTGTCCCTCCTGGCTGGAGTGGTGGCAGTGCCGGTGGGGAAGCACCGGGCCTTTGCCTGTTCTCTGCCTGGCACAGCGAGTTATCCATCACAGCACCGAGCCCTGCCAGTGAAGCTTTCCCTCAGCAGAGGGAGTTGTTTCTCAAGGTAATAAGAAAGCATTATCTGATTGCATTTTTGTCAGGTATGTCCTATTTATTACCTTACCTGTAATCTAATTTGTAATGTATTTCCTTGATATTTTATATACTTCCCCCCTGTATTTTGTAATAGCTTCCCTTGAAAGTCTGACCTACAAAAAAGACAAGGTTTTTAATCCAGCTTTGAATGATAACACCCTCCAGGTGCCTTTATCTGGAAAAACTCTCCTTGCACAGAGGGAGGTCTGGTAGGAAAAACTCAGCACCCTCTGAAAAATGTGTTGGGAGAACACCATTTAACAACAGCCAAGGTCGCTTTGTCCCAGGCAGGAAAACACCTGTGGCTGTTTTCTACTTGTGGCAAGGTGATCTTTTTGGTCAGAAAGCTATTCCCAATCCAAAGGAGGTATATGAGAGGTAGCAACCAGTCTGTCCCAACACCAGGATAAGCATAAGGCAAGAAAACAACTATAAGCCATGTAAAAACTACCATTGATGTGCTTCAGCTGCTGAAAGCTGCTCAGGTGTTTTACCTTGGCTGTCAGGAAAAAGCATAAGGCAACAGTTTGGGGAGAGAACAGTGCCTGTAGGTCCCAACTAGGTTGGGCAGAGGTGTCTCATGGAGGCAGAGGTGAAGTGTGACAGTGCAGCTACCCTGAACATGGTGCTGAGGAAGGTTAATTGGCATGACAGATGATGCACACCATGGGAACAAGTTGCACTTCCAGGTTGGTATGGGCTTCTCATGTGCCATCAGGTTGGTTGCTCACCAGGGCATGAAGGCTTTCTGCCCTCTTCCCACCTGGTTAGTTCTCCTCCTGCCTGGCTGTACAACAAAGTTCAGACTAAATGCCTGCTGGACCTGGACTTCCTCATTCTGGTAAAGGTGTTTCAAAGTCACACGGCTTTAAAACAATGAAAGAGAAATGCCCCTTTTTGTGGATGCTAATGAAATTTTTATCTGGGCATCTTTCTGTGAATGTTGGGCCTGAGAGGCATGGATTATGTTAGGGAGAAGGGCTTATTGAGCCCTGGAAATAAATCAAAGGAGGACAGAGGATGAAGATTGCAAATGATAAATTAGCAAGTGACAGAAAACAACTGCAGGAAATAATAAAGCCAGGAGGAGTGTGTGGGAAATGCACAGGAGAGGTTGTTCACAACATGCACATCGGACTTTCCAGCATTTGACATCTTATCTCTATTTCGTTCCATATGTTACTTTATGCATGGATTCCTGTTTTTATGGGGTTTGTTCTATAGTTTTTGTACTAACATGAATGACTCACATCTGCTCCAATACTTCATTTATTCTCTAATGTCTTCTGCAAAGGTTTGCTCATCTCATGTAATACTTGTCAGCGGCAAGATCGGAAGAGCAGCTTCAGGCAGGTGAGCAGGGATAGCTGGGTGAGACAGCTCTTTTCTGGAGTCCCACTCTGTAGTTGTGTTAGATGGGTTTTTTTCCCTCAGCAAGGTCTGTAATTCCCACTTTGGCTGCCCTGTGTGGCCAGGCCTGCTGTGCTGGGGCTGTGTATGGAGCCAGCAAGGAACACCCCATGGGACAGGGATGACAGCTGAGGGCCATCCTTGCAGGACCACGGCCCAGCACTAAGCTGTTGCCGGAATACCAACAGCTGATGATTATGATTTTATTTTTTAAGTGTTCTTGACAGCTCTGGAGACACACATCTTCTCTTCCAAATCCAATAATTAAATTCCACCTACCTGAATTCCCCCTGCTGTTTCAATTGGTTAAATTAATCTTCCCATCGTGTCTGAGCCTCCTCTGTGTTGTTGAACGGTGGCCTCCTCTCGCCCCGGAGTCGGGCGGGGACCGGGACCGACCCGGCCCAAACTCGCAGCGGCGCTGCCCAGCCCCGCGCATCCCTTGCGTGCAAGTGGCTCGGGTCACTCACGGAGGCAGGGCAGAGGGACGGGCGTCCCCGGTCACACACACAGACACCCCCGCACCCCTCGGTGTCCCCGTCCCCGGGGCTGTCTCCCCGCCGGCGCGGAGCGGGCAGGGCAGCAGCTCCCCGGCACCAGCCCGGCTCCCTGCCCCGCACCTTTCCCCGGCGAGCGGCTCCGGCTCCAGCCCCCCTCCTCCCGGNCCTCCTCTTCTTCTTCGGGGCGCGGAGGAAGTTGGAGGCGGCGGAGCCCGAAGGACACACGGCGGAGGTAAGGAAGGGGCGGCGGGGCCGCGGCTGCTCCGGCGGGACTTGGGCGCTTTGCCTCCGCTGCCCGGGGAAGAAGTTCCCGGCGGTTTTCGGGACCCCCACCCCATGCCGTTCCCCTTCAAGTTTGGTACCGGACCCGTGCCTTTGCAGGGAGGGCGCTGGCGCCCTTTCCGTACCCCCGGGGCTTGGTTTCCCCCCTCCCCTCCCTCCGCTCGGTCTCGGACAGCAGCAGCCCCGGCCGCCACCCCCGCCCCGCTTCACCGGGAGCTGCCCCGGCCGCGGGTGCCGCCGGCGGTACCGGCCCTTTGTCCCGCTGCGGACTTGGAGCATCCCAGGCTCCGGGGAGCGGCGGGACCGGACCGGTGCGCCCCAAGGAAACGAAACCTGTGGTTCGTGTCACGGGTGGGGGACCGGCGGCTCCTTTCCCCCGTGGCTCACGCCGTGCTCCCGAGCTCTGCCCTAAATGAGAAGGGCCCGGTCCTGTCCGGACCGAACCAGAGGGGAGCAGACTTGGATGGTCCGTGTTTGGCTCCCTTTGGGCTGGCAGAGCCCGGCTAAAGCGCGGCGGCTTTCGCGGCTGGCTGTGGTGGAAGAGCGGGCACGGGCAGGACGCTGCTGCCCTGGGAGCCCCGGCCGGGCTGCAGGAGGTGCCCGTGCAGTCGCGCCTTTCTGTGTCGTGTTTGAGTCCCCGGAGTGACAGCACGGCAGAGATGTGAGGAGCATCTCGCTCCACACAGGGACTGAATCAGAGGAGTTTCACTGCCCAGACGAAAAGCAGGGGAGCTGCAGACAGCTTCGGCTGAACGAGGTCCCGGGTCCTCTTCGCGTTCCGTGTCCTCTCCTCCTCGGCTGAGAGCGGCTGGGGCTTAGCCGAGGGTTAACTTTCCAGAAGACATGGATTACATGCTGCTTAGTTGTACTGTTGTAAATCTTGAATTAATTATTCCAGGTTAGAGCCCAGCTTCTGAAAATACACCGAGATTAGGGTTATTGTGGCAGAGGAAGGGTGTGAGCCCTCAGCCCCTTTTTTTACACCAGTGCGTTTGGCCCACAATATGTGACAGCATTACGTGTTTGCCACATCTTTGGAGAGTCTCATATATGTGTCTGTCACCTCAGCAACTGAATTAACGACCTGATTGGGAAAAAAAAGTCAGAACTCGTAAAGCTTACTTTGATTTTTTCATCCTGAGGAATTATTGGGTTTCCGTGCTTTTTTAAATAAAAATGATTGAGGAGTTTCTTCAGGCTTCCGTAAATCTTTCAATCCTAGAAGAAGGGAATGAATCTGTGTGACTTCAGGCCCCAAAAAGAAATAATTATCTATATGTTTATTTATTTATTTAAGCTGGGGAAAGCAATAAACAAGTCACTGAAAGCAGAGTTAGAAGACAAGTGCTTTCTTAACCAGAACTGTGCTCTGGTGTTGGAAGTGTATTCGTAAAAATTGCAAAAAAAGACCTCCCCTGTTTGACAGGTGCTGCTGTAATCTCCTTGAAATGAACCTTGCTTCTTGCTTAGCACCAGCTGCCGCTGAATTGCTGCCATTTTGCAGCCCATTTTGACTTTCTGCTCCCATTCAAGGCTCCCCCCACCTCGGGGTGTAGGTTGCTGATGCTGTTACAGGCTGGTCTTGGCTTCTGCAGCAGTTGAAGGGAACTTCTGCTAGACAGGATCTGTCCCTACATTTTGAAGCTGCCACTGCCGAGTTGCCATAACTCCAGCAATTTGACCACTTAAATTACCTCTCCTTCATTTCTTCTGAATTTTCCATCCAAACAGTTGCATCCCCTTGAGATCCATAAAGTGCAGATTGTTTTTTATTTTTTAATGCATTGCATTTTTTGGCTTTGGAAACTGCTTTGGAGCAGTATGACTTACAAGCTGCTTATGAGTGTGGGGATGTGGTGTCCCTCCAGTTAACACTTCTGAACGTCTGCAGAGCTGACTGGGGTACCAGAGGCAGGAATGCTGTGGTCCAGAGAGGAGCCTGCTGCTGTGTCCTGTGAGACTGGCTGCCACTGATGAAAACTTGAGCAGTTAGGGATTGTCCTCCCAAATTCCTCGAGAAACAAGAGGGGGTGGTGGATTGCTAACAGCAGGTCAAACATTGTAAGACAGCTACAGAAGAGAAATGGAGCAATTCCACATAAACTTCCCTGGCAGCATTTTCCAAGCTGTTCCCTGCCTGCTTCTCTCCCAGTTGAGCTGTATTTCTGTGGACACAGGCACACCGTGTATCATGCCTTGTGTAGGTTTAACCTTTAGCCCTTTGCAGTTAGGCTCCAGCTGGTGACGCTGCCTCCTGCCCGTGCCTGTCCCTGTCCCGGCTCCAGGCACACATCCATGCTGGAAGGCTGGGGTGCCCCAGCTCCCTGGCTGGCTCTGGCACACTGGTGGCTTGCTGAGAGCTCACAGAGCTGCTGCCCTTGGCTCCACAAATGCCCATCAATCACTGTTGTTTTGGTCTGCAACCTGCCCCCTGCTTTCCCCCAAATCCTGAGCCAGGTCCAGGCCTCAGCTTTCCAAGGGAAGGTTTGTGATGTTTTTCTTGCAGCCAGAGGATCCTATGCTGCAGTGGGCAGCGTCTCCAAGGGGCAGGACCTTGATGTGAGGGAAGCGATGCAGTCCTTGAGTCCTTCCTTTGCCCAAAACCTGCTGCTGGCTTGGCATCTCAAGGACCTGCTGAAGGCAGGCATTCAGGGAAGGTCTTGCAGCAGCAGCTGAGCTTTCCTGAGCTGCTCGTGCCTGAGGTGGGTGCAGCAGTCTGTTGTACTTAACTTGGCTTCGCCTCCCCCTGTAATTTTTTTCCCCTTGATTCCCCTGCAGTCCATCTCTATGGATCTCTTGCTGCTGCCCAGTGGCAGGCAAGCAGAGGGCCCCCCTTCTCGCCAGCCCTTGCTTCCCTCAATCCCTGTCACCTCCTTTCCCTCCCCCTCCTTCTCCTCCCTGCTGCCTGCAGCCGCTGGTGCCGCATGCCAGGGCAGCAGGAGCAGGTTGAGGCTGGATTTTAGGGTGTGGGACTCCCTCCTGGCCATCAGGTGTAGCAACCTCGCAGGGCTGGTAGGGTATGGAAGGAAAAAAACCGGCCGTGTTTAGGACCGTGAAGTTATCCCTGGGACAATTTCGCCGGTCTCGCCGGTGCTGTTTTTACCGCTGTTGCTTGGGGTTTGGGGGTTGTTTTTTCTCTCTTTTCCAAGGGGCAGATGAAGCCCTGTTAGTGCTGTAAGTAACACTGGCCCTTTTGCTGCCCTCTATGCAGTCGTGTGACTTGGCTGGGAAGAGGAGCTGGGGCAGGGTGCTTGCCCCTGCCAGGGAGCTTTGCCCGGCTGGTCAGCAGCCGTGGGCTCGGCCCGCAGGGAAGCCGAGCCTGGTGGATGGGGGTGTGAGGACACGGCCCTGGCCGGGCACATGGATCAGCTGGGACTCCTTGATGCCTCCTTCCCTGCTTGCCTTTTGGAGGAGGGCTTCGAAACACTTTGCAAGCTTTAATTGGTTCCAGCCTGTCTCCTTGTTCCGGCAGTTTTCCAGCTGGATAAAACAGGACCCGGAGAGGCTAATTGAACTTTGGATCCTTCTGTCTGGCATGGACTCGGGGGAGCTGGCATGGTTTTATCCTCTTGGGAAATCAGGCTGCCAGTGACCCACCTGAAGTCACCCAGGGAGGCGGTGGTGGGGCTTGGCATGTGCTCCAGTAATCCCGGGCTCAGGGCCCCATGCTACTGCCTGGCATCTCCCCTTCCTCCCTCTGATCCGTCCCACTGCTCTGCTTTGAGGGGGGGACATATAAACTAATAACTTAATTACATTAAAGAATAATGAGGAGAACTGATATGCGGGATTAATTACAAGCAAAATCCCAAAGTAATTGTGAGGAGTACTTGTAGCTGGCTCTGCAGCAATGCTTTGCTGGTGTGCTGGCTCCTGTGTCCTGTGCCAGGCTGTGGCTGGGGATGCTTATGAGGGAGCAGGAAATGAGTAGGTGGGTGATGAGCCCTTGGTCATCTCATTTCCTGCACCTGTATCAGACCACAGTCAGGGCTGTATGGCAGAGCCCTGCAGCAGGGATGGGTTTTCAGGGGTCTGGGTTCGCACACTTAGGGCCAGCAGTGTGTGCAGGAGGAGCAGGAAGATAGTTTTTGTTTGGTTTAGGATTTTATTTCCCTTCATTCCTTCCTGCATGCTAGCTTGCTCCCTCTGATGAATGGCTGAAGCACAGCTGACAGCCTCTGGAGGGAAAGCAGGTCTGTGACAGGCTTGACTGCAGGAGAAAAGCTACAGAGGAAAAGTTTCCTTTATTAAAAAAAATGACCTGTTCTACTTGACTTGTACTAGTGTTTGCAATGCAACATATCCTTTCTGAGTGTGCTCAAATGCAGCTGGGGAATGGCTCCTGGGAGATGTGGAGAAGCTCAGCAGCCTCACTGCCTGCTCCGCTGCTCAGCACCCTGCAGGGTCAGACCTCAGTGCAAAGAGACCCTTGCCAGCTTTGTGCTTTTGTGCCTTGCACCAGCCTGTGCTTCCTTCTGCATCATCGCCATCTAGAAAGCCTCAGCACCTGGAGCTCAGCTGACAGTCTCCAGATATTAAATTCCTGTCAGTTTTATAGCAGCAGAACCACTTAACAGATTAAAATAACTGTGTATCCTGCAAAAATTCAGATCTTGACAATTAAGGGATTGAAGTGGCAAAGCTGTTGGGAACAAAAAAAAAAAAAAAGGGCAGAGTGTTTAATACCCAGGAAGCTTGTATTGACTGGGACTTGGCTGAGGACATGGATAGGTCCAGGATGTGAGAGAAGGGGGAACTTATTTCATGCTTTGTTGGTGAAATCCCAGTCTGAAATCTCTAGGAGCAAAACCAGGCTTTCTGGGACATGCAGAGCTTTGCTTGTGAAGGAGGTGTGATGGAATCCAGTTCCTCTGTGTGTTTAGTGCTGGATAAAACAAAGCCATACCCAAGCTGCCCTCATCTGTGGGTCCAGGCAGGACAGGTCTGGTGGAGCAGAGGTGAGTGAGGAAATCACCTTGGTGACTAAACCAACTGTGGACAAATGGTGAGCAGCCTGCCTGGTGCACCTCGTTTAATTAACCTGCCTGCTGTGCATTACAGCACTCCCTGGGATACCTGTGAAACAATAACCAGTCAATGAAAACCCTCCTGATTTTTCACTGGTAATTGCAATGAATGAATTTTGCCTCCATTACATTCTGGTGGAGCTCTGTGTTGCAGCTGTGACTGATGGGGGCATAAATATTGATTGAACAAGACCTGTTTGCTTTGCAAAACAGTGAGCATTGGAATGTACAGGTGCCTTTCTTAGCTTGGTGCTTTTAAAAGAAGTATCAGGGAGGGATGGAGTGGAGGCAAGGATTCTGCTTCTCTCCTGGTAAGAGTATAAATAAATTTCTGTGCAGGTGGTATGTGTTTTGTTGACAAGAACTGTTGAGCACCAGAAGAAGAAAAATACTTTTTATTGTGCTCTGGAAGGATAAAAAGAGTTTGAAGAGTCCTGCTGCTTCACTCTGAAGGGGTGTTGGAGGTGGTGATGCTCTGAGGGTGGGTTGGGCTCAGGAGTGTCATGGTTTCTTTTGTGAGCTGCTTCTCCTGTCAAGGTCCCTGTAGAGTACCCTGCACATGGAATTGCTCCAGGCTGCAGCATCCCTCTCCAGCTGGTGTGACATGGTGTGGCATCATCCTTTCCTAGAGAAAGGGGAAGGGCTCAAGCCCTTGCTGCTCGGTTTTTAGGAGACTCAGCTCTGGCTCACAGCCTGGAGTCCTTGGTGACCTTTAGGGGTGGGCTTGACAAAAGTCTTACTTTTGAGCGGGGAAGTCTCCAAAATCAGCTGTGTCTGGATGCCAAGGCTTCAGAGACACAGCACATGTGTTGAAGTGTCTCCATGCTTTAGAAAGATGTTGACTATCGGGGAAGATGTTTCGTCCTATTTATCCTTTCACCACCTCAGATATGCACAGAGTTGCATTGTTTACTCAAAACCTCAGTTTTCTCCTGGCTTTTCCGTTCCTTGATAAGAAAGCATCATCCTGATTTATTTTGATGGGCTCATGGCCCAGGGCCTGTCTTGGCTGGGTTTACTGCGTGCTCTGCTGAGACATCTCTTGTCCCTGGCTCTGCAATGTAACCTGTGCCTCCCCACGGGCAGGGGACTCTGCAGATGGGATGGCTGCAGGGTGAGAGCTATATTTGGGAATGCTGTGCCTGGGGAAGGCAGGTCCAGGGAGCATTTTATGTCACAGTGACTAGAGATTTTCTGTGCCTCCTGAAGCTAAGAGGTTGGTTGTATGTGTAGTAGACCAGGGCAGAGTGTGGAGGGCACACTGCTGAGGTGCTGTGGCTCCACAGGTGTGAGCTGGGCGAGCTCCAGCATGGGAAGGGCACTGCCAGGAGATGCAGCTTTGCAAATAACACTGTCTTGTGATCCCTCATGAATGCAGGTGCAGCGTTATTGTCCCAAGCTGACGAATCCCTGGGAAGCTGAATATTGGGGTTTTGTGTCCCCAGTGTTTTTCTTGGGTCCGTGGATGTGTGTGTTCCGTGTGCACAGCTCACGGGATGCCGCTTTGCTGCCTCTGGGTGTGTTTCTCTGTGCTGTAATCTCTTTGCCAATGGGAAAAGCAAGCTTGGAAGAAGTTGTGGAAATGCAAAAGCAACGTACTTCGCCTGGGAGAGCCTCATCTGTGAGGGCAGGCCAGCATTTGGTGCAATAAAACCAATTAAGGGGAATGTATCTGCGGAGAAAGCAGAAGTAGGATCTGTTTAAGGAAGACGTTTGCGTGAAGGAGTAATTACGTGCAGCCTAACGACAAAGGGTGCAGCGGATTGACTATTAATTGGAGTAGCAGGAGCGGGAGATTGCTGGCGTTAGCTGTGTGTTTCTTGCTGGCTTCCTCCTGTTTAAAGAAGGAAGGGGTGAGGAGCAGATGATGGGGGGGAGTTTGCTCTCAATCCACTTTCCTGTGCAATGAAAAAGCCATTTCTCCTCCTTTCTCTCGCAGCAAAATGTTCAGATTTTGCCAGCGACGCTTAGTGCAGTTGCTTACTAAGCTGCAATTAAATTGATTTCCCACCCTCTTTACCCTTTTTGGTTCCAGAATCTCAGCGGGAATCAGTATTACAGGAAGAGTAAGCCAAGGAGGAGATCTTGAGCCCCATCTTCTGCTCATCTAAATCAGTATTGCTCTACTCTTCATAGGTATTTCCAGAGAAGCTGGGAAAGTGAGGTGGTATAGGTATAGGTTTTCCCATATAGCTGCTGCTGGGGTGGGAAGGGCAGCTCTGGGTCAGGCTGGATCAGTCTGTAGGGTACCTGGAAGGCCTCCTGCTGTGGTATGGGCATTGGGTGTCCTGGGAGTGGCAGAGTTGCTGGGAAGAGCAGGAGGAGGATTTCTTGTCCTTAACGTGTGCCTTTGGTGAAAAGATCAGTGGGGAGAAGTTCAGCAGGAGTTCCCCCCTTTGTTAATAGAGGCAACATTAGTTGTACTAATAGTTTGCCTCAATCCTGCTGTTTGGAAGCCTCTTAGGAGCCTTGGTTAACCCTTCCTGCAGCCCAAGGGAGTGAGAAGTGTGGTGGTCCTTTGTGGGTCGTTGGAGAGGTGTCACGGTAAGGGACAATGTGCCAGTGTCACTTCTCCACGGGGGGACAAGGTGACCTGCTGGATGCGGGACTGTCCCCAGATGCACGGGTGGGTGGTGGCACTGGGAGGGTGTGGCAGAGCTTGTGTCCCCTGCCAAACCCTGCCTTGCCACACATAGGCAGAAATTAGTGATGATTTACTGCAAAGCAGCTCGAGCTCCGGCTTTGTGATATTATTTGGAGGAGCAAGTGAGCTAATGATTGCATCTCACCTCGGAAAGTACTGCGGGAAGTGCAGTGCCAGGGGAGAATTGATTCAGAAACAAAACAGGTTCATTTTCAGATCAGGCTGAAAGACAAGGGAAAGAAAGATTCTCCTTTTTTTTTTTCCTATTTTTTTTTTTTTAACTCTTGATTTTTCCCTTCAATCTCAAGTGAGACTGAGAATCTTAGCCTTTCCCTCTTTGGTTTTCTTGTGGTAACATCAGCAATAAACCTGATTGGAAAGTGATACGAGGAGAACACGGTTCATGCGGTGCAAAAACAAATGAGCTATGAAATCACCCTCTATTCTCCAAACATTATTCACAGAGCCAGGAAAATTGAGACAGATGATTCTTTTTCTTTTGAAGCCACTGAAGGAGTAAGTCCAAAGGATGTGATTTGGCCCACGCCAGGAGAGAAAGGCTGCTTTGTCCTGGCTTTCCAAATAGCTTTGCCTGCATTTAGACACACACCATTTCCTCCTCAAGGACCACTGTTGGCATCCGCCAGTTACAACCACACCTCATAACCCATTATGGAGACACATGGCTTGCAAATAAGACATGAATATGTTCAGTGGTGTGGGCCTTGGCTGCAGCCCCCCCGGGCTGGATGGAGTTCGTGCACATCTTTTCTTGCTTGTGTGTTGAATTTTTAGTTGCTTGTTGTTAGGTGAGATGGAGAAAAGATGAGAGGGAGGAGTTACAGGTCTGAGCAGACTCACTTTCAATGGCTGGCATATTCCTTCTTACAAAACGGTGATTTAAAAAAATACATATTTTTATTTAAATGAAGTTTTTTCTTCTGGGTCTAGGTAATCTGCTTTACCCAGTGGGTTTGTTCAGGATGGAATAACATCCTCTGATATCCTTTGGGATCTGCCTTGGGGGATTTGGGATGCAGCCCTTTGCACTTTGACCTTGCCTACATGAAACATGAAACTCACGGTCTGGTTGGCATAGGCATGTGGTTTTTCCCGTGAGGTTGACAGTGGGAGGACATTGGGAGCTGCTGGAGCTGGTTTGTGGGAGCCAAGCTGGGAAGGAGACTTCTGTAGCGTGGTCCGGGCTTCAATAGGAATGGAGCTGGATGGAGAAGGAGCAGGGAGGAGTTGCAGCATTCATAATGCCGGTTGCATTTTCCTGGCACCATAATACAGTGTAATTTGGAGAGAGTCAGACTCAAACATGCATTACCCAGCCATCTGCTGCTGCCACTGGGATCCAAATGGATGAATGTACACATAGTGCTTGGAGTTTAACCATGTACAATGTGTAGGCTGCATATGGTTTGCTCTTGGTGGTACAGCAAAACACTTTGTGAAGAACCTCGGGTGCTGCCCTCCCATCCTGCAGGAGGATCTCTGGTTTAAGTCTATTCAGAGAAGAAAGAACCAACCCCTGTGCAGCCCTTGGGAATTTGCCCTCAGCCCAGCAGTGTGCTGGCAGCCGTGTCTGCTGGCCATGGCATGGTTTTGGGGTGGGGACCCCTTGCAGAGGTGACGTGTAAAGGGTTTGGTCAGGAGCACTAGAAACAAATATCTGAAATTTGAAATTAACTTTGGAAGTGGTGAGAAAGGGAATTGAATCATGAGAAAAGTGTTACACTGCCTGGTGACACGGCCTGTGTTACTGAGCCTGGGTGTGGATGTGTCTCCTCAGCAGGGACCTCCTGGATGCACCTGTGCACTCAGGAAGCACAGTGTTTCCAAAAATCAAACATAAAGTAGAAACACAATCTGCCTTGCGAGGTGAGAGTGAGCTCCAGCAGGCATCTGAATGCTGGGGAAGGTCGTTCAGATGTTGTTCTTCACCTGAGGCACCACAGGATTCAGCAAGGTGCGGACACCTTCCCTCCTGAAGGCAATGTCAGCAGAGGAAAGTCAGTTTGAATTTGGCCTTTGCAGGCAGAAGCTCTGCTCGCATGGGGGGAACAGCAGGAAATCGTGTGGGTGCTTTAGGGCACCAGCTGCTGGGAGGGCAATCAGCCTTCCCCAACAGGCACAAGGGTTCTGGAAAATGGGATTTCCTTGCTGTTGGTGCCTTACTGCATCCTTGGGAGCACAGCTCCCGCTGCCATCATCGCGGCCAAATCCTGACTCTGAATGAAAGAGAAGTTTCATTCACAGAAGTGAAGCACACCTCTGCTGTGTAACCAAACCTTTGCACATTTCTATTTACCCAGAGCATCGTGCTGGGACAGCAGCCGTAGCACTGGGGCATAGCTGGTGCAGCATCAGGTGCAGGCCCAGCACAGGGATTTGCCTATACCATAGCTGGAAATTAACTCATTAAATAAAGTAATTTGCACCTTTTAATCTCAGTGATTCCTGCATGTGGGCAGCTGTATTTAGGAGAAGAGCTTATTCTGCTTCAATTAATTTTATATCAATATAAGCTGAATAATTAAAGGTGTGAATGAAAGGCCAGGTAGCTAATTCCCTTCCCTCTGGTGCACAGGCTGCACTGAGATAACCGGGGAGAGGGAGTTTCTGGCAGTGCAGATGTTAGTCCAGCCAATACAGTCAAACAGTCCTGAGTTTCCATATGTAAATATCAGCTGGGATCAACTAATTTTTCATGCTGATCTCCTGGTATTGATCTTGGTTTGTGCATTGGCACCAGCTGTGTGTGTGGCTTTGAGCAACCCAGCATTTCTCTGTCTGAATGCAGGCTTGGCTCTCAAGATGTTCTCCCCATCTTCAGGCAGGACCAGCAGCCACTACTGCACCTGAGAGATAAAGCAGATAAATTTGCACTTTCCCCCCTTGTTTCCAGAAGCTGTGTTTTGAGTCTGTAGGCCAGGTGTGGCTGTGTTTCACAGGTGTTTCATTACAGTAGGATGCCATTGATGACTGGCTATTTTTGCCTCAAAATCACAAGAGACTTTTCAGAATTGTATTAATCCAATGAAAGAGTAAAAACTTTGAAAATGTAAGAGCTGGGGAAGTTTCTTCTTTGAGAACAAACTAATGCTTGACCTAAAAAGTATTATATATCTCAAGTCCTGAGGCACAGCTAAACTCATGCCATGCACAGGATTTCTTCTCCTCGCCCAGTAATCCTTTCCCAGTGCATCAGACAGGTACAGGAGATTAATTTGCTCAAGCTCTTAATGTTTGCTCCACGTTACGGGGACCCAAATTCCACAAGAGGCTGGCTTTCACTGAGGGAGGAGGTTCCTCAAGCCACCCAGTTCAGCCCAGTGTGTGCTGAAGGGCTTTTGCCACGTGGGGTTTGGTTTGGAGAGAACCTACGGGGAAGCCAGCGCTTGCTGTTCTCTAAGCAGGGCTGATTTCAGTGCTGTAAGGAGCACGGGGAAGTTTGATAACCCAGCAGCACGGTTCAGTGCCTTCCTTTGTGCTGCCTGGCTGTGTTCTTGCAAGGAGCCACAGTGTGATTACAAGGGCTGTTAAATGCCCTTAATATTCACACTGTTGGAGGGAGCATTACTCCTGCCGGCTCTGCTGTCTGCTGCTGTTTGCAGTAGCATTGCATTGATGATTAAATCACCAATGCCACAGTGAGTAGTGTGTGAAACCCCTCCAGCCAGGAGATGCAAAGGCAGAATTAAATCCCTCCTGTTTGTCCACTTTTTTCTTTTTTTTGCCGACTCTTAACAACAACAACAACAAAGCACAGCGGAACAGTTTGGAGCCATGAAACAAGATGGGAAATGAGCCCCTTGCAGAGAGGTTAAGAGAACAGGGCACAGGTAGTGTGAGGGGGGCTCAGGGCAGCCCATGCTTGATGCAGCAGTGTTTTGTATGCTTCTTCTCCTCGTCCTCTTTTCAGGCATAGAGGGGAGAAGCAGCAAACTGAGTAATATATATTTTTATGTATACACTGGTATGTACTTGGTGGTGCAGCAGAGCGTGGGGTTGCAGGAGGTGCTATGATTGTGGTGTGGGGAGGCTTTTGGAACTGAAGCTAAGGGCTCTTTGTTGTGAGAGAACCCTGTTGCATCCTGATCTCTTCTGGGTGGGGAGCTGCTCCAGCTTGGGTTTGGAGAGTGTTTGTTTGTTCCCCATCATGCGTGAGCCACTGCCACAGCTCCCGTGTTTCCTTGTCTGGCACTGGGATGCAGCTTTTTCTCCAACAGAGCCTTGTCCCTCATGGGCAGCCTCAGCTGCCTCAGACAATCTTCAGTATGCCAGGTATTTTAGGGAAAAGAGCCAAAAGCAGATTCTTGGCACCCTGTTCCACTTGTTGGTCTGCTCTGCATCCCTCTCTGTCCCCCAGGGCTGTGTTGGCACTTCCTTGTGTGCCTTCCTGCTCGGCCGCAGGTACCGCAGGCAGGTGGCTCGTCTTGGAGGTGTCCCCACACTTCCTATTTGGCCCAAAATGCACAGTGTCCATCCAGCCATAAAGACTTATGGGGCTAGGGGCCTAGAAACTTCAGTGGTTGGTTGGGAGAGAAGTACTGAGCCGAGCATCCTCAGCTGCAGGGAAATGCTGGGGACTTCCCAAGGCCAGTTCCCGGCAGCACTGCAGCAGCCCCCCTTTTCTGCACAGGAATTGCCGGGGAGGAGGCTGGCACCTCCTCACATGACTCGTTTCCACGGCCTGCCCTGCCGGGGAGTGGGTGAGGAGCCCTGACAGGGTGGCCATTAGCGGAGCTGTCGGGCAATCGCTCGCCGTCGCTTTGAGTTAGGGAGAGCAGGGGCCGGGGATGCCTGGCTGGGCGCCGGCAGGAGCTGCGCTCGGGCTTCGCCGAGCCTCCATTGATTTCTGAGCTCGTCACGCTGTTCATTAGGAGAGGGAGAGCAAACGAGGTGCTTAGCACAAGTGCTCCAAGTCGATTCCCGTGGAGTAGGTTTCTCTTGCTGCCTGGTTAGGGGCAAAAAACAATTCTTGCCCAAGTTTCCTCTGCTCGTAGAGTCTTCAGCCCGAAACCTCCTGTCTTCCAGGAGTATCTGGCAGGATCTGCCCTGGCACTGCCCTATCCTTGCAGACTTGCTGTGCTGAGAGGGAGTGCAGAAAGTTGTGCTGCTGGTGCTTTTGCTTGTGGGATGATTTTGTTCCCTGTCCCTCCCTCTTGTCCTTCCAGGTTCCCACAGCTGGGTCCCTGTTGCATGCTGGGCTTGCTGTGTCTCTTTTTCATGCTGGAGCTGCATTGATCGAGGCAGTAAATCAGCTGGCTGGTGCTGTGGGTATAAATGATGGATGTAATGAACCAAGGGGGAACAGAAGGAAAAATTGGGAAGAAAATAGCGTACTCAACAATGGATGGGCTATGAAATGAAATCTCTACCTCAGCCAAGGCCCCTCAGCACAGCAGCATGGTCCTAGCAATGGCTGGAGGTACTGCAAGGAGACCTGCTGGGGGAGGAAAAGGGGGTTCCTGTGCATGCAGAGCTGTGCTGGCACCCCACCTTCCCCCCACACTTGCTGACAGCAGCTAATGGATGGTGGAGATAAAGATGGAAGCTGGTATCCGCCGCGTGGGCCGTGCCGCAGGGCTGGATAGAGGGCACCAAATGGAGCTAAATCATAGGCCAATTTATAGTCTGGCTGGCTACAGCTGCAGGGAAGGTTTGAGATACTATTGTTTGAATGTCTCTGCAGCTCTTAAGGTTGCAACCCCTTCATTTGCTTTCTGCCTTAGCTGGGTTTCCTTTTTTGTTGAGTTTTAAAGTGCTTTACTGCTGGTGAAAGGCTGAAAGCCCCCAAGACTTAAGCCTTCTACTGATTTCAGCAGTTTCTAGGTATTTGAGCTGGCTGTACTCTGTCCCTCAGCGCTGGCCCGTCCTTTGGGGATGTGGAAGGAAGTTTGGAGCTGAGTCAGTGGCATCTCCACCTGTAGGTTGTTATCCAGCTGAACAGAACCTGGTGGCTCCCCGTGGGCCACAAACCAGATGTTGTATGGCAGTGATTTAAAGTCTCCGTCATTTAGAGACAAATCAGTGATAATGAGTCTCTTTTTATAGAGAGGGACTTTGAGGCACGGGAAGACTTAATGGCAAACGCTCTGTAAAATTAGCTACTTAGCTAACTTTAGCAAAATCTTAGCCAAATTAACTAAAAATGAGCTAAAGTCAGCTAAAATATTTGGAGAATTGTCAGTCTGGGTGTAGGAAAAGTAGAAATTGAAGGGGAAAGTGAGGCGTTAGTAGCCCTGATGAAGTTGTAACACCAGCTGGTAGTTCAGGAACGTGCCCTTGCCTTGGGTGTGCTGCTGAGTTTTGCGTGTTTCATTGGGATGGGTCCTGGCTTGGAAGAAATGAAGGTTGATGATGGGAAGTTATTTGCAGGGAGATGAGAGGAATTGCCTTGTGGACCTCACTGCTGCCAGGGTTTTGTGGCTTGAAGCACTTGATGGCTGGCAGCAGGAGGGTTCAATGGCTTCATGGTCACCCACAGCTTTTGTAAGAGGGGGAAAAAGTGTCTCGTGACTTGGGATGGTATCTTGAGGGCAGAAAAATGGGTCAAAGCATCACTCCTAGGGGAGCTGCCAGTGTGTAGCTGCCAGTTCAGAGAGGTCTGCACCTTCCTGCCCTGTGTTGGAGGCAAGGTGCCTGGTTGGATGGGTCGGGAATGATTCATTTTCTGAGGCTGGGTATGGAGAAAAAACAGGGCTATTGTAGTCTTGTGCCCTTGGAAGTGAAATACGAGGAAGGAGAGCTGAAGAAAAGCCTCTGAAGTGGCTGAAGGATGAGGTGAAAGAGGCTAAGATGAAATCCAATTCTGTGAGCCTGGCTGTTGGCCAGGAGGATGTGGTGAACTTCTGCTGTGTGCCTCGGGATCTGTCATGACCAGGAGCACTTAGGAGCTCTTTTTCCTCCAGCAGAGCTACATCTTTCTGCAGATGTTAAGTTGACAGAAACAAGATGGATTGTTGCAGAAGTACAAAGGGCTTGGATGTACATTTTTCTCTTTATCCCAATTTATGTTCCAGGTAGTTGTAAGCCCCATGGAAAACTATCCCTGGTAGAGGATCTGGTGGTTCTAGCTTTTGGCTTTACCCAGAGACAATTCCAGTGGACGAACGAAGGGTGTCAGTGTTACTGGCCAGCAGTGGTGAAGCCAGTCTGTGGGGTCCCCATCTCCTCCTCCATTAAGCAGTAAGCTTATGGATCAGGAGGGACTGGATTTGTGGACTGTGCATGCTTGATCTGGCTCTTATCTGCCCAGATTTTTTTATCCCTTGAAGCTGGCAGAGTAATTTTTTCCGAGTAATTTTTTCTGAGTGGTGCAGAGTCAGGAGGGCATGTGCCAGGGAAAGCCATGTGGAAGCATCCCTGCCTGCAGCAGTGGGGCTGGGGACCACAAAGTGGGACCTAAGGCAAAGCCTGTGCTCCTAAGAGGTGAGAAGGGAATGCAGAGCTGTGCAGAGTAGTGCAGGGGTTTGCTCAGCATTCCCACCAGGCTTCTGGGACAGGAATTACTGTGAGGTTTTCAGGAAAGTGGTCTTGGGAGAAATATGTAGAGGCAGAAATCTGAATAATCTCTTTGTTTGCAGACTGTTCTGATAAACTGATGTCTTCAGGAGTGACAAACAGGTTGTGCAATTTTTGTGCTTCCTCCAGAAAAAAACAACCCCTAAATCCCAAAACCCAACACCCTGCCATTTAATGTGGTGGGTAAGGGAAGGAAGAAATACATCTATCTGTTTCATTCACTTTCATTAAATATGTTATCAGGAAGCATTGTTTAGTTTAGGAATTTATTTCTCCTCTCTGGAAACCCTCCACTGACAGCAGTCCCTGTGCTGGCTGGGCTTGGCAGTGCTGGCAGTGTTCAGCATGTGGGTGAATGTGACACACAGTTTCAGTTCAGTAGCACCTGTGCTGGGCAGGGGGGCTGGTGTCCCATCCTAACCTTGATCTTAGTTTTCCTCCTGCAGCTCCAGTGTGCCCAGCAGGAATGTGGGGCAGCTGGGACAGCTCTTGCAAGCCAGTGTAGTTCTTTTGGGTTTGTGGGTAATAATGAGCTACCATGGGAAATAGCAGTTTCTTTTAAAGCAATCTTCTCTACAAAAGTCCCCTTGAATTTAATGAAGACTTAGAAAGTTGTTCCTGCAATTTTTACGCTGGCATGTAGATATCCATAAAAGAGCCCTCCCGTAAATGGAACAGAAAGGAAACCATTCATTTTAGCGTCTGTGCATTTATGGATTGATTTTTACAGAATCCTATTAGTTTCACTGCCAGTAAATGGCATGAGGACTCTATTTCAAACCAGACAATGTCAAGATATAGAGGTGGGCATTAAATATCATCCCACCTGTTGCTGTTCAGCTGTGGAGCTGTGCCTGAGCAGAATGTAAGGGCAGAGGCCAGGAATGCCAGGTCGATCTCTTCCAGCTCCTTGCTTAGTAAAATCATTAGAAGCCTCGATAATGTAAGAGGCTGGCATTACACTGTTTCAACAGCCCATTAATTAGATCAGATCATTTCTGTGCAATGCTTTCTTAAAAGCAAAGGAATACTCTCCTGTAGCTGTTAAAGGTGCTGCTTTTGAGAAAATAATAATTTATAATGCTTGTCTTAAATAAACAAGTCAGATACAATGAAAAAGACCCCCAACCCCATAAACCACAGACTACTACTCTTGTCCAAAATGCAGACAATTTCTAGATTTTTTTTATTTTCCCTCCCCCTCTGTCAGGTAGAGGACAGAACATCCTCTCCCAGCCCAGAGGGCTGCTGACAGCCTGGCTCTACCTGCCCATGTTACACTCTTCCTGCACGTGATGTTTGAGCTGCTGACAGCCAGATGGTTTCATAAACAGCCACCTCTCTTTGGGTCAAGGGAAGCTCACCTTCCAGTGTCATTACCCGCCTCTCAGATTATTACACATGAAAACATGCTATTAGTGTAATTTCCATTTCTCCTCTCCCTGTTTAAGCTCTCTGCTTTTTGCATCCCACTTGATTTTTGGCGGTGTGATGCTTTGATTTTTGTTGGTGGGTGGTTTTACTCTTCAATTTCAACTCCAGCTGCATTTGGTTTGCAGAATGTGGGGACTTTGTGATTAAAACCAAAACTGAGCTGCAGGAAAAGCAAAAAGCTGACACTTTGAGTGTGGCACAGCAAGTGGGGGACATTGCTTAGCCATGGCCATGCCAGTGTCCTGCTTGGGTAAAGCAAGTTTGTGATGCCTTACTGGACTGTTTAGAAAAGGCAGAGTAATGTGAAAGTCATATATGTATATAGCCATGTGTATATTTTCCTATATATAGGTTTTCTGTAGCTGAGAGGGAAGGGGTTGTTGCCAAGATCAGTGATGTAGCCTCAGATGCCATGTGCTATTTAGGGAGTTGATGCTGCTGGTTCTTAGCCATCTGATCACAGACACAAGAATGTGCTTCAGAGTTGTTTCTCCTGTTTTACCTCTGTGGGTTTCTCCTGTTTTACCTCTTGTGGGCTGACCAGGTCACCTCTGTGCTGATGCTGTTGTTGCAGTGGAGACTTGGAGGATGTCACTTCAGAAAGAGAAAAGCACCTTTTTGAGGGTAAGAAAAAAGAGAAGGATGTTAATAAAAGAGCCTGATCCTGAGCTTATCCTCTCCCTGGCTGTTAGCTCACATCCTTTGTCCACTGCATCTTGCAGGCTGTGGAAGTAGAGACCTGTCAGGATGGACACTGGTGCCCCAAATCCCCACTGTTCCCCTGCCCACAGCAGGCACCTACTGGCACAGCCTTGCCAAGAGTGTTCTCCTGCCTCAGTGTTGGGGAATGGTTTCTAGGGCTGGAAGAGCACGTGGCTCTTTCCTCCCTGGGCAGCCTTGGGCTGCCCTGGCAGAGTGGGTGTGGAGCTTGGTTGCTCTGCCTGGGGGCTGCTGAGACTCCTGGTGAGCCAGCTCAGCTCTGAGCTCCCAAAAGTGCTGCAGATGCTGTGAGCTTGCCCTTTTTGACGTGTGTAATTTCTGAGTGCAGCAGATGCTGGGAGCCATGTTTGGTGTGAGTTTGTGCCAGGGCACCTTTAAATTGCAGGGCTGGGTTCCTGGCAATTACAGGATTTGGCTGTAACATCTGTAGCCTAAATTTCATCCTGTCCCAAGGCTTCTGAGGCTAGCTGGAGCTGGATTTTTAAAATTTAATTTAATTTAAATTTTTTTTAAGCTTGAATTGGACTGTACCCAAAGAGCTGCCACATACACCTGCCTCTCTGGGGTAGCCCAGCATCTGGGCTAACAGCTTATAGTGCATTCCCAGTGGGTTTACATGCCATGGAGAATCTCAGGGTCTGTGTGGGCCAAGCAGTCACTGTTCCACACTTCAGCTGTCCCATTAGGACATGGAGAGAGTACAGGAAGGCCTGGGTGAGTCTGTGCTGTGCCCTGAGGGTACAGAGCAGCACACCCTGCACTTACCTCACTGCTCTGTGCTTCCCAATGGGAGGCCTGGGAATGTGGCCTAGAGCATGGCAAAAGCTCACTTTGCCACTTACTTCACCCAGTCTGATAGTGAAAAGCTGCTCCGTGTGTAAGGCTGTAATGAGAGTTATGCTCAAAGCAGGGCTAAAATCCCATTTCTTTTGCCCTTTAATTATTTAATTTATTTTCTATATTTAACATGCTTGCTCTTCGTGAGTCAACTGAATTTTCGTGTTTTTTTTTTTTTTTTCCTCTCAAATATTTATCTGTGTTGCCGGAGGGAACATTTTAAAATGAGCTTCTCAGAACTTGCCCTAGATGCCCTAGTGTTTCTTCTGGTGGCTTCTGCTATGGAGTGGTTACTTGCTCCACATTTCCCACGTTTTCCCTGCTGCTTCCAGTACAGATAAAATGTTAAATCAAAACACAACGAAGAATTTAAATTTTATTCCTCATCTTCACCGCTTGGGAAATAAAAGGCTGGTGGGCTTAGCCTGGTGCTGGCAGCTGAGCCCTGCTCCAGTAGTGCTAGCTGCCCATTCCTGTTTGGCATTGCTGAGGCTGGGCAGGAGTGAGGGATAAGCCCCAGTGAGCCTGCTGGAGCTCAGCTGTGACATGTGAAATAGCAGAGCCCCTGACAAATGCCCTGTGGAGGGGAAAACCATCTTGTCCTGGTGTACCAGAATCCTGGTGCCTTTTAGTAGCCTGGATTTGTATTTTAGAATAAGGAGGCTTTTGCTGCTTTTCTTTAGTAGTCACATTTAAGTCGGGAGGCAGAGGACAGGACTGTTCAGCAGCCTTTCCTGGGCAACTTGTGAGGACAAGCAGGGTGCTGCCGTGTGAATTGACAGCAAATCCTGCCTGCTTTTGCTCCCTGCCATCTTGGAGAGCTGGAAATGGTGCAGAGGGGAGACACAAGGTGATGGCTTCTCTGCAAGAACCAGCCTTAGGCTGCTCAGTCTGGGATGGAGGACAGGGGTTGTGCTGCAGATCTGGAAGGTCATCAACGGCAGACAATAGCTCCCATCTCTTCCTGGACAAAATCTGGGATCGTCAAAGAAAGCTGGCCAGGGCAGGTTCAGTGTGCTGGGATGCAAGCTGCTTGTGGAGCCCCATACAACTGCATTTTCTGGGTGCTGAAAGCCTGGCTAGGTTCAGCAGTGACTGGACAAGATGAATGGGAAAAAGGTCCGGAGTGGTATTAGATGAGATCTTCCTTTTCCCCTGCTCCTGTGAACACCACGTTCCTCAGCTCAGCAGTTTAGAGCTGGGTGGTCCAGCTGAGCTCCCTGCCAGTGCAGGCAGCTGGGCAGATGTTTCTGGTGCCTATCTAGGACAGGGAGGAGGCTGCATCCCTGCTGGGGCTGCTGTGCATCCTGCTCAGGAGCTGAAAGCTTCCTGGGGCCAGAGCACAGCAGAGACCATAAGTCTTGCTGAGTACAGCTATGATTGTGCTTAGCACTGCCTTCCCATCTCTCCTGGCTGAACCGTAGAGCACTTTGCAATGATTAATTCAGCATGAAACTCTTAAGTGAGCGTTATTGCCCCGTGTTAAAGCAGACATAAAGGTCGCTGGCAGACCAGGAGCAGAAACTCTCTGCCATACTGATGTTCACCAGCCTGGCTGTGTCTAGCCACCAGTATGTCCTGCTGGCCTTCTTTTCAGTGCTTTTTTAGGTCCATTTTGTTGCCCTTGAGATGTTGTTCCTTTTGCTGCAAAAAGAAGGGGGATGAATTCAGATGCTGAGCTGTACCCAGTGGTTCAGGATTAAAACTCTCTTTGACTGCACAGATGAAAAGTCTTGGCTTGTGTGGCTGGTTATTTCGGGTGCATCTCTCCAGGCGTCTGCCTTGATGTGGGCAGCAGCAGCATATGCTGCTGGCTGCAGAGGGACCAGTGCTGTCACCATCTGTGCCCAGGCTTGCTGGGGCAGTGGCAAGTGTTGCTGCTGGGGCTCTCTGTCTCTGCCTTTCCCAGGGCTGTGCATGAGCCAGAGGCAGGTCATCCAGCTCAGAGCCTGTGGTGCTGTGTCCAGAGCTCTTCACATCTCCTGAGAGTTTTTTCTTCTTTGGGCTCTAGCGAGGGTACAAAGATTGTGAAAGCTCTCAGCTGGAGCTTGTGCTCTGAAGACACCTTTACAACAGTAAATCAAATGTAAAAGCAGTCAGGTGGGGTTTTTTACAGCCATCAGGACCAGTGCTGGTTAAGATGCCTTATACACAGCTGATAGCACCTCTACACTGGCTGCTTTGTTTTTGGGAAAGATCATGTCTGAAAGCAAGCATGTCTGCTGCTTGGCACATCTTCTCTATCCACATGGTTTCTGCTCTTCCCTGAGGTGGTGTGGCTTTGCTTGCTCCAGCACGCCTCTCAAAGCCTGAGTGTACCCCCAGGCATCTTCTTCCTTACTTTTGAAGACACACTGTGACTGGTGCCAAGGGTTGGGGTAGCGAGGGGAGACAGAGACAGGCCTGGAGCTGGAAGAGAAGAGCTGCTGGAGTGTGTAGGAGAGGGTAAGGATGGAAGATCTGTGAGAAAAAAACAAGCCCAGTGGATGCCTAATGTTAAGAGAAGCAGCAGCACCAATTTGGGGCTTGCCTTGTGCTTTCAGGACCATCCAGACAACAGAAGGTTGTGTTTCATCTCTGGTTACACAGGCCCAGCAGGGGTGGTGTGAGACACTTCCCTCCAGTGGCATGAGCCTCCTTTGCAGTTTCTACTCTACTGGTTTCCACCAGGAAGCCCAGCTGGAGACATGGCTCCTCAGTCAGGAGATTCCCTTCCCCTGTAGCTGTGTCCCATCAGGCACTGTATATCCATACCCACAGGTAGAAAGCTGTGTTAGCCTGGTCTGAGCCATATCCCTCCTTTCCTCGCCAGCCTGGCCAGAGTTTCACAGCATCTTGTTTCCCTCTGGCTGGAAAGACTGGCTCCTCATTGCCTTGTAGCTACTGCCAGCAGCAAACACGACCTCATTTGTATTATCCCATGTCTGATCCCACCTAATCCTTAATGCAGCTCTGCAGGCAAGGGGAGCGTGTTGCTGCTGGAGCAAGAGGGAGCAAAGGCATGTGGGTTGGGACATGGCCCAGATGGGTGATGGGGCTGCCTAAATGTGGGTCCAGCCTCTGCTTTCCATTGCTTGTGTCGTATGGGGGACTTCTCTCTCCTCCATGGCTTTCTGAGGGCAGGGAGCTTTGCCTTCAGCAGATACTGCACAGCTCCTGGTGGAGCTGATGTGTCCACCCAGCATGAGATGCTCTCCATGGAAGCGAGCATGGGGCTGTTCCAGAGCTGGCTCTTTGGGTTCGGAGGTCCTGGAGGTGTTTCCCTCCTATCACCTTGTTTCTGGTAGCTGGGTGGACAAGCCTTGTGTGGTGACACCTCTGTGCTGCCTAGGCCAGTAAGTGGAACATGTTGTCTTGCCACCCAGCCATGCTGCAAGAAGCTGTACTGTGCCCATGGCCATTGCCACTGTCCAAGCCTGATGCTGCCAAAGCATGAAGACCCAAGAGATTTAGGGCAGCTCATTTCTGCCTGGATTTGAGCTTTGCTGCTCACTTGTATTGTGGTTGCTCTGCTTGCCCACATGCATCTTGTGACAAAATCATCAACAGGACTGTCCTGGTGTCTGCACAGAAGGGGATGAGGTTTGGGGATTTGAGACGCTGAGATACGTGGCAGGGCTTGCTGCCTTCACAGTGTGTGGAGTTGTGGAGCTTAGCGGGTGCATGCCATGAGCCATACTGCCTGGGTGGAGGGAATCTCTTCCTCTATCAGACAAGGGGAGTGGTCCAAGCCCAAGCAGGAGCTGCCCACCAAGACTTCCATACTGTGTTTTTGTGACTGAGGACTCCAGAAATGCTCTTTTCCTTATTGCAGTGAAATGTGTGTTCGTATGTGAGAGAATCAGTGTCAAATGCAGATTTTATTTTTTTAAATGATAATAACAGCAAAACTCAGTGCTGGTTTCTGGTTTCCATCCAGATCCCCATGCTCTTGGATGTTTTGAGTTTGCTGCATCAGGAGATTTAGCATGGGTTTGGTTTTAATGATGTCCATGCTGCTGGGCTTCCATGCCCAGATGTGGCTCTGCTCAGGGTTTTCCCATGCAAACAGCAGGGCTGTGCTGCTGGAGGATGGCCAGAGCCTGGAGATCTGCCTGTGATCTGCCTGGCCAGGCCACACCAGCCATGTCCTGTTTTTCCCCAGCCCCATCAACCCAAGGCACAGCACTCGAGGCTCCCGCAGCGCCTGTGCTCATGGCTGGCCAGCAGGTTTGATTATTTTCAAACTTGCCATACCTTACTAGGGTGCATTTCTCACTAGCAAGCACTGATTTTTTTATTGCTATTACTGAGCTGAGATAGAGGAAGGCTGGGCTGACGCATATGCTCTAAATTATGCTGCTGTATCTCTGGCCTGTCAGTCATGGTGTACCCAGGCCGAGGATCTTGCAGACACTCCAGCAGCAGGTACCTAAGGATCAAAGGTTTTGCTGTCACAAATGTTTTATATCTAGTTTCTCCTTGAGGGGAGCTGGGGGGAGGATGGGCTGGTACATCTGAGGAGAACATGCACCCTGGAGCATCGTTGCTGTGACCTGAGCTTCATCTCCCTGCACCTGCGTGTTGAGGACCAGCTCTGGGCTACAGAAACACCTTCCTCTGCAAAATGTGTGTGTTGAGATGAGGACATGGGTCACCAGTGCTTTTTGACAGGGGGATGGTGTCTCAAAGGCAGGTCCTGAGCTCCAGCTGAGCCCTGAGAGTTTGATCCGTAGGTCAGTACCCCACAGCCTCTGCTGCCCCTGCATCCTCCTACATCATGTGTGTTAGGGCAGCTCTCATGTTTCCTAGTGATGCTTTTAAATCTATTGGAAAAGTCATGCTTTGACCAGGAATTTCTCCACTGCTACCACAATAGCTGCTTGGTATTGTTTAGACTGGGCTTGGCTGCAGCACATCACTGCACAGTGGGGATATGGCAGCAAGGCTTTCTGCAAGGGCTCAGGGCACTTTGGTTAGTCCCCAGGAAGGGTTTTCCTCTGCTCTTCCCACTCTGCTATGGGGTGAGAGGTGGGAAAAGTAAAAAAAGAAGCCTTTTTACTGGAGCTGCTCAGCACAGGTGATGCTCCAGCCCAGTGGGAGCCTTGTGACTTAATTGTAGGAGCTGGGAAGCTGAGGCCTGGCTGGAGGGAGTCCAGGGCTTTTGCAGAACTGGAAATCGAGTGCAGAAGTGGGGGGTTTGGTCTGACAGCATTTCTTGTCCTTGCTGAGCTCCTTTCTTGGAGCAGATTGTGCCTTGGTGCTGTCTGGGTACATCTCTGCTCCCCAAAGCAGTTATCTGTCAGAGAGAGGGGGAAGGGTGAAGCTGGTGGCTTCTTAAAGGCAGCTAAAGCCATGCATGTCACTATACTGTGTGTTTGCAATTATTGTATTTTCCTTTAATACCTATTTTTATAATATTTGTGGTTTTTTATAACCTTTCCCTTCCTTGGAGACATTTCACATTCATATGCTGCTGTTACCATCACCCCTGGTTGCTGCCTGGTTTGGAAGGGTGGCTGCTCAGGGAAGGATAGTAGCATTAGTTTCTAAAGCTGTGTAAAGATCCTCATGGAAGCAATTACCAGATGGATTACCCCTGGCTTTGCTGCTGTGAAAAGGCCATGTTGGGTCGAGGATGCTGACTATATTAACAGCACGATCCTTTCCTTCTTGGGAGGAGTAGTTGGGATTAACCTCCCGATTTTTTAAAGGGCTGGGTTCAAAGCAGGACATTCAGAGCAGAGATCTGGGTGGTTGGCTCCTTTATTCTTGCCCCCCTGTTCCCTTTTCCCTTTCCTTTCTCCTGATGTGCCCTGTCCTGGGCTGTCTTGGGAACCACAGCTCCATGGGGAAGGGGAGGACCTTCCCTGACCTCTGAGATGCTCAAGCTCTGAGGTTTGGTAGGAGTTTTGGCTGTTATGCAGGAGGAGGAGCAAAGCTCAGCTGGAGACTGAGTACAGCCATGGGCTCCTAAGTGCTAAATCATCTGCTGCTCCTGCTGAAGCCTGGGAAGGCTGGTTTGACCTTCATGGCTGGGAAGTAGCTCATGTCTGTCCTGAAAGGCACAGAAGGGAAAACAAAACACTGTCTGTCCATGTAGGAACTCCTTTCTGCCACTTTATTCACCTGCCATGGCTCTGGGCTCTTCTCGATTTATTTGACCTCTGGTGATCCTGGGAATGTGCTGAACCTGGCTGGTGTGGGGGCACACACGGGATGTTGCCTTAAAATTGTTGATGACCTTTGAGGAGCAGCTCTTGCACTTGCCCACACACTGGCCATACAGCCAGCAGAGGATGGCACTGAGTGGTGGCAGTGGGCTGGGGAGGGGCTGCCTATGGTACACCAGTTAATGTGGCACCATGGCCCCAAAGATGCTCTCTGGCACCCTGGTGAGCCCGGAGAGGGTTGCTGAGGGGATCCCCTCTGGCAAGGGGCAGAGGCATTTTTGGAAATGAGCAGGTGGGGAAGGATGGAGAGAGCCCAGAGGAGCTGTGGGTGTCCCACTGCTGATGGGAGTGGCAGTGGGAGTACTGGTGAGGGACCGCTCCCGTCAGCTCGGGGGAGTTGGCTTGGGAATTGATGCTCAGCTGATGGTGGGGCTGCTGCCAGTCCAGATGTTTTCCACTTACTTTGGGTTTTTAAAACCTGAAATCTTAAAAAAGAAAAATCTCAGTGAAAGCAGAGGCTCTTAAAATGTATTTTGTCTGGTTTGCCATCCAGAATTACCATTTGTAAACCCATTAGAGGGGTTCACAGGTGCCAGTGGACTTCAACTGGCATTGCTCATCCTTTTCTTGGGGCTGTGGAAAAACCCAGAAGGCCATTTTTCGGTAGAAACTTGGGGAGACTGATGGAGCCCAAGCACAAGCAGTTGAACTGAGAAGTCCTGCAGCATCCCAGGAGAGCTGTGGGCAGGGGTAGGAGGAAATGACCAAAAATCCTCTCCATCCTTCTGCTTGACTCCCAGCACAGCCAGAGCTGGGTCTTCTCTTTTGTCCAGTCAGCAGCTTGGTTTGTGCTGACCTCCTAAATATTCAGCTCATTATACACTGTAACATATAAATAAAACAGAAGCAGGCAGCAATATTCTCCAGGAGGATATAATCGGCTTCCTTTCCTTTTTAATTATACAGGATTTGTCTCCATGTGTCAGGCTATCCTATGGGCTAATTTATAATTTTAAAGAGTTAAGATCTGTGTTCTTTATGTAGTGAGACTCTTATGTACATACCTGATTTTGGGGGTCCAAGGTGAAAGAGCATCTTTCTAGGTGGAAATGCAAGGAATTTTGTTGCTGGATGTTGTTTCTAGAGGTCAGTGGCCTGGATCCTGCACTCTTTTCCGTTGTCACAGAGAGGAAGGAGGTTCTTCACAATCTTGGAGATGGTGAAGGTCACCATGGGAATCTGGGATGTGTCTGGGGTGTGTGATGCTGGCTGCTAGCATGCATTGCCTGTCCCTTTGTAGAGGCAGGATGGTGGCCTGGTGCTACAGCCAGTGGATAGAGCACTGTCCATGTATGGAGCTCTGGCTCCAGCTGCCTGCAGGAGATGTGGATATATTTTAACCTGGCACCGCTGCCAGTGCAGCAGTTGCTTGCTGATAAGTGTGGTGTGAACTCTGAGCTGACTTGTTTTCTCCTAAGGGAAGCCCTTGAAACAAAATTTGGCTTTTCATCAAAGCAATGAATCTGTCATCTTTCCCTCTGTGCAGCTCGGAGTCCCCTGCTCCTGATTTGCAAATAAATTCCCCATTTTGGTGGCTGCCCTGGCCATCCATTTTAAAATTAAAGCTTTGGTGCCCTTACTGAAAAAAGCATCAGTAATTCTCCAGTGGCTTTTCATGCTATTATATTTGGCTGGAAAATTCAGCAGGTTTAAGCCTCTGGAGAGTATTTCAGACCATGTATATTGTTTACTACAGATACAGACAAGAAGAAGTAAAAATTGCTGGTTCTATCTGTGATTGACTTAATGGTGGCCCAGATTCCTTAGCCCTGGGTCAGCTGCTTGCACTGACTCAGTGGCCAACAACCTGAGCTGATGCCAGCTGAGTGTAGGAACGATAGGAGGAAGATGTTGAAGAGCCTTCTTCAAGGCCTTGAGGGGGATGTTTCTATCTGGGCTGAAGTTGCTTTGTGAGGGTCAAGTCTTTTTCCAGTTCTTGAAGGTCATATCTTCTTCCATGGCCCCTTTCCAGCCTTTGTCACTCCTGTAGCCTGATGTAGTTGGTGCCTTGATTGTATGTGTGCACCACAGGAGAGATCCAGGCTCTGCCCACACAGGAGCGGATGTTAGAGGGGTGCTGAGCAGCGAGGCCAGGAAAGGCAGGGACAGTGTGGTCTTGTCCTCAGGGCCAAGTGAGGAAGTGGGACACTGAAAGGTCCTCAGGGACTCATGCTCCCTGCTGAGCCAGCAGAGGAGGAGGAGATGCTCCATCCTTTGAAGATGGAGCAGAATGCCTGTGGATGTGCATGAGCAGGAAAGGGTCAGTGGCAATGAGAAGCTTGATGGTGAATGTTCAAAGCTTCTCCAGGGACCCCAGCTGCAGGGCAGGCTTTGCTGGAGAAGTGCTTTGCTTTAATTAGGTATCTGTATTAATATTTTATTTGATTTTTCTTTTGTTTTGTTCTTTCTTCCCCCAAAGCAGGGTCAGAACAGACTGAGATCTGAAGCTTTTGTTTGAGAGACAAAAAAAATCACCTCAAAGCAGGGGGAGATGCTGGCTCTCCTTGCAGCAAGGTGGGATCATGGATCTGCTCTGTGTCCCTATGGGGTCCCAGAGGAGCTGTCACCAAGGTGCTCATGCGTGTTGTACCCAGGTACCAGTGCAGGAGGAAGAGGAGTTTCATAGCCCTCAAATAAAAGAACTGGAGCTAAAATCTCCGTGGGTCAGAAAACTAATCAGGGCAGATCATAGCCGGGGCCCAGGGCTACCTCCCTTCCCTTCCCAGTGTGTGGTTTGTGTCAGCACAAAGCAGGGCCACTGAGCCAGTGAAGCACTTAAGGAAGTACTTAACTTCAAGCATTTTAAAAGGGGTTTCTATCGGTTCCTACAAATGCCTGGAGTCACTTAAGTTTGTATTTAAGTGCTTGACTGGCTTAAGTTAAGGATTGTGCAGTTTGGGGAAGGAGGGTAAGAGGAAGGAGGTGGTTTCCATGGTTGGTACGGGTTTGGTGCTGAACAGTACCTGATGTACTGGAGGCTGTGATGCAGGATAAGTACTAAGCCTATTTTCCGAAGACCCACAGCCTGCTTTTGGGACCACCACATCCTCTTTGGATGGGGCAAAGACCGGCTATGGTGCTGCCAGTCTCCCCCTCCTATCCCTGAGGCCATCAGGATGCGCAGCACTGCTCGCTCAGGGCTAAGCTAAGGCACTGGGCAAACTTGACCGAAGGATCTCATACCTTGGTGCTCCATCTGGGTTATTCAAGAATAAGGATGAAGGCATCTGATGCTGTCCCACTTCTTTTCCCTCTGGTGCTGCTGACCCTCTTAAGTGCATGTGCTGGCACTGGGGGACGAGGAGGGATGAGCCCTATCCTGTTTGAAGTATTATAATCCTTTCAGATGGCATTAGCGCCTGGGCCAGCAGCAGCTCTATAATTGAACCTCCTGTTTGCAGGGGCCCCGTGCTTCAGTGAGACTTCTAAATCTCATTTGTATAATGCCTGGTTGCAACTCCTGCTCAAAGATTGCCCTCTGCCTCCAGTGCCCCTGAGCCTGCTGAGCACAAAGATGTCCTCGCTGGCAGAGGAGTGACGGAGCGTGACCGGGCAGCAGCGTGCTTCATGGCATTTCAGTTTTCAGAGCTTTCACCTGCTTATTGGACCCTTTGATAGGCTGACATAATTTTTAATTTCCCCCTCCCTTCCTGGTTTTTAATGCCTGAGTCCCCGTGGCAAGTGCTCAGTCAGGTATTACGTAGGGATGAGATTTTCCAGGGAAAATCTTGATTCCCCTCAAACCCTGGTTTGAGGGGAATCAAGGTAGAGGCACATTTGACTGCTGCCAGACTCGTTTGGGGTCATCTTTGCACCTGCGCAGGCAAAACTCTTTTTCTGGCCAAATGGGTTCCCTGGAAAACCCTACCAGCCCCCTGGGCTGGCTTGTGTTTGCTGCCTCCTGAAAGGATGCTCCTGGCACTGGTCCAATTCCCTCTGGTCTGAAGGCAGAACTCAGCAGCCCCAAAAGGAAAACGGCTTTTATTTTAGCAAAGGCTTAAGTTCTCTATGTTAAAACAGTGCCACAAAAGAAGAAAGTGAATCAGAATCTCCCTTTGGCTCGCACTGCCCACTCTTTGTCTTGCTGGGCAGCTGGAGGCTGGCCCTGGGGACTGGTGTGACCTGCCTGTCCCCAGTCCCTGCTGGCTCCTCTTGGGAGGCTTTTCACCTGGCATGCCTTTGCAGTGCTGGGCTGCTGTGGGTGGCCAAAGTGCTGCCACAGCTGGCCATTCCCTGCCCAGTGTCCAGCCCCATGCCAGGGCTGCCTGCCGGGGACACCGCGGGCCCGCAGCAGCAGCCGGCCGGGCTGCTTGTTCCTCCTTCCCGCTCCAGCGATCCCTGCTGTACTGTAATCACACAATTATTATGCTGTTAAAATGTCATATTCGCAGAAATCCACATAAACAAGGCATTAGCAGTTGCCAGAAAATTGTAGTTTTACTGCTAATGACCCATTTTCCCCCCACGGCACCACTCCTTTTTTTCTTAAATATTATTTTTTCCCTTCTTTGTTTCTTTGGTATTTTTTTGTTTTGCTTTATTTCTGAGCTGTGACTTAAGAGGCAGATGACGAATTACATCTTTGCATTGAGAGGCTTTTAATCTTTAATGTACAGTTACAGTGAAAAGCTGCCTCTGTGCTTGCTCTGGGCTGTGTGCCCTGAGCCGGCGAGGGTGATGGGTGGTTTTGGAGGAGGTGCCTTTAGTGGGTCATTTTTTTGAGGGGTGTTTTACTGAAATGGCAGAGAAAGCTCTCAGTGAGCCCTGCTCTTCCCTGGGTGCTGGTGTGAGATGGAAGCTTCTTTCCACAAGTTTTGTCCCTGTCTTTTTGTGGGCGTCCTTCTTGTTGACCGCCGCGGGGACCCCCCAGTGTCTGATTGGAAGAGGCAACATTGTTTGCCAAGAGCAGATAGTGACCCTTTGGATACATTTTTCTTCTCTTCCCTTTTGCTCATTGAGTCTATCTAACTCTTTTAAGCATTGACTGTGTTTCCTATAATTAATACCAGTCATTAAACTGCAGTGTTGAAAGAGAAATTACCTAATTCCACGGAAAAAAAATGAAAATTTATTGCTAGTACGTGAGAGAAAATGAATAGGAAACTTGGAGAGATGAGCCCTGTAGAAGATAAATAGAAAGGCAAGTGGAGTATTGACTTGATCCTTTTCTAGTGCAAGGTAATTTGGCCTCTAAAGTGAGTTAGATCATAATAAATTAAATTTAGATTTCTGCACATCAGCTAAATAACTCCCAAGACAAAATTCTGGTGTGAGGAAGAGGTGATAATACATTGTGGAAATATTATAATGAAGACCTTATCTGGTAACCTGTAACCAATGTGCTGTCCCTGGGTGAGCAAAGGGGATTTCTCCTGATGCTTTAACTCTCATTCCCTACCTCGGATCAGGTGCAGGTGAGAAACAGGTGAGTCCCTCTGTGCAGGTTGGTGAGGTCTCCTGCCTCCTGCTGCTTGCATAGCCGAGAGCTTTTCATGCTTTCCTCTTCTGCTTTGAGCAGCTGTGTTTTGCAGAGGTCAGCGTGCACCTGTGTCTGAGCTGAGCATTCTGCTCCAATTTTGGTTACCTTTTAGGGAGGCTTGGGATGGAAGGAACACCCAGAAGGTTTGGACAGGTGATGCAGAGCAAAAGCAAATGACCCCAGTATCTACCTCTGGCTGAGAAAGTGAACCCAATCCTTGGTCTTGTTTTGTGGCCAGATAGGGATTAAAATAACCCTTTAATCTCTGGCATCTAGTTACTGTAGATCTCAGGTGTGTATTTAACTACCCAGTATTTAGTATCCATCCCACTGATAGCTTTCCTCAGCCCAAAAAGAAGAACCTGGGTGAATCAAGGTGGGCTGGTGTATTTCAGGTGGAGATTGCACAGGAGTATTAATTAGTCACTGCAGAGTGAACCAGGAATGCATCCCTGGAATGCAAGGTATATTCAGAGCAGGATGAGAGGTGAATACTCTGGGGTAAGGCACTGGTGTTTGTCCATGTATCCATTTGCTGCTGGGACTCCCCCCCTGCTAAGAGGACATCAGTGAAGTTAGATGGATGCTGGGAAAATGCCATCCCAGACCCTGGAGAACCCTGCCATGTGCCAAACCCTACTTCTGTTGCCCTTGCAGCAGGTGCAGAAGCTCCAGTTTTCTTGAGGGAATCCACCAGCCCTGCCACCTGAGCCATCAGATTCTTGCCCATCTGTACCCTTCGAGCTGATCCAAGGCTACTGGGTGAAACTGGCATCACAAAAACCAAAACAACATACACAGACACATGCATCTTACAGCCTTAAGTGCTGTGTGGCCACTTTTGAAAGCCATTTCTCTTCTTATTAAGTTTGATAAGACCAACTTTTTATTTTTCTTCACAGCATTAAAATTTAGGGACTGCAGCTCTGGTGGTTGTTTCAGCGGCGCCGGGCCTGCTGGGGTCATCGTGAAATCTTATAAACATCAGGCTGTCAGTGGCTCCGCGATGCAATCGCCTCACTTTTCCCTGATCTTTTACTGCGGTGCTAAATCATGTTTTGCAAGATGCCTTAGAAAAAACCCAACATAAACAGCATTTATCACCCTGTGCACGTCGGCCCTCCCGAAAGTCTGCAGCTGGGTTACGTGCGTCCTCCTCATAAAACTCCTGCAGGGACCTTCCTGGTTTCATAACTTTCTGCCAGCCTTGAATAACTTTATTAACTTCCTCTCAGTATGGCTGGTGACTCAGAGGTTTCTTCTGATCTTCTCACACTGGGGTAGGTGCTGGAGGTGGTCCTGAAAGGGCCATGGGGTCACACAAAGGGAGGAGAAATACAATCCCGGAACCCCCTGCATCCCTGGAATTTGTTGGCTCTTTGGGAGTGCTCATGTCACCATAACTTGGAGCGATGTGGGGCATCCTGTGGCTGGAGGTGCGTGGCTTGCTCCTGTGGTGGTTTACTTGCAGGAGCCAGTGCTCCCTCCTCCCCTTCCTGTGACTACAAAAATGCGCTGCCAGATGCGAGTAAAATCAATTATGGGATAAAAATCGCCCTTTTCAAAAGCTTCATTTTGCACTATTAGCAGGCAAAATCGGCTTTGAGATGGTGTGAACTGAAGAGGGGGAAAAAAAAAGAAAAGCAGAAGAAAAGATCAATTATTGGATAAGATCACAATTTTCTTTAGGGCTGAGATGTCTGTAAATGTTTGCATCTCTCAGTGTTACAGGTAGGCTGAGATCAGAGAGGTTGTGCTGCTGTAGCGATGAGATCTTATCGGTGCTGTTTTGTGCTGGCTGCCTCAGACATTGCCAAAGGATGCTTAAACCCCCGCAGCTTCTGCTGCTCAGGGATGCTTAAACCCTGACAGCCTTGAGCCACCAAGAAATGCTTAAAACCCCCAAGGTTGTTGAAGCTGCTGAGTAACCCCAAAATGTGCTCTTCCATCCTTCTGGAGTTGGGGGCACCACACAGGCATGTGCTTCCCTGCTCTTCTCCCTGCAGGATGGCTGAAGTCCTCAGTGGGAGACGTGTGTTGGCAAAGAAGGACTGAAATTGGTTTGGGAGCATGATGCTCCCTTCTTCCAGGGTCCTGTTTCTGGAGCTGGGGCTAGGATGTGGCTGTGGAAATGTGGGATTACTCCTTTCCTACCTGAAAGGTTATGGGGGCAGTAAGTCACGTGATGTAAAATACCTTTGTTTTTTGGCTGGAGAGAAATTAAAACCCTTACAAAATATTTGTGCTCTTACGTTTTCTTGAGACGCTGCTGCTTGAGAGGGGGATCCACCAGAGACCTCAATTTGGTTCCAAAATTAGCCATTTTAACTCAAATTGGCAGACTCTCTTTGACATACTGTTTCAGGACCTAAGGACGGAAAATTAGCCCTGAAGAGCTCATGGGCCTCCTGGTTAGCCTGCTCTTGCAATGCTTGCCCCAGCTGGAGGGCTGACCGACCTGCGGCGGGGCTGGGGACGACCTCTGGAGCGGGGTCAGGCGGCCTCCGGTCTCTCCTCTCTCTAACGGGGCTGACTTTGTGCGCGCAGGAATCGGACGTGGACTGGGACGACCTTTGGGATCAGTTTGAAGAGCGGAGGTACCTGAGTGCCCGGAGGTGGAAGGGCGGCGAGGACCCGTACCGGCTGCATGCCTTTAACCAGCGGGAGAGCGAGAGGATCCCCAGTGACCGCGCTGTCCGCGACACCCGCCATCACAGGTTCTGCCTCCCCCCGCTCCTCCCGATCTTCCTCACCAAACTTCATGACGTGGGGCATAGTCCTGTTCCCCTTCAGGGCCGTGGTTTTGGGCTGCCAATGGGTGCTCTTGGGATTGTGTTGGGTTAGATGAAATAGAAAAACTGTATAGTTGTGACTGTTTAGACTTTGGGAATGTAAAACATGTGGGAGATGAGGAATTGAAAGTAAGTTTTGATTAGCTACTGAGTAATTAAAAAACAATAGGATGGCCGGCAGGAGGCTATTTTTTTAATGTAGCAATGTTGTCTTTATTAAGAGCTTGAGGGTTAAAGCAGATTACACTTGCTTGGTGGAAGGTGTCTAAAAAGTAGTTTTTAGAGTTTAAAATGTAATATAGTGTGTTAATGTAGTGGTTCTTATAGGCTGTATGTAAATGCTATAAGATTTGTATCTTGAACTAGATTGGTTAGTGTAAATTAGAATATTCAGTATAGAAGATTTAATGCATTGTAATAAGAACCTCGCTCTCTTGTACTATAACTCTTATTTTTTTATTTTCTTGCGCTTTTACACTCTTGTACCATTACTCTCTTATTCTCTTATTCTTTTATGCTCTTACACTCTTGTACCTTTACTCTCTTACGCTCTTACCTCTCTTAGGCTTTTACTCTCTTACCTCTTACTCTCTTCTTTCTCTCTCTTCTCGGTCCTGCTCTGAGCTGCGCCTGGCAGCTCTTAGCAGGACCCTTTAACCCACACCCCAAACAATAAACTGCTTGCTCCTAAAATTAGCTTAAAACTTATAAAGATCTCTCATCTCAGTTTTGTCCCATCGCAGTCCATCCACAGACCCCCAAGACCCCACAGGATTGGGTTTGCCTGGGTTGTATTTCTATGATTGAGTCTTTGCTTGATTTCTTGGCATGTCTGGAAGTCTTAAACCTGTTAATTGAAACTGTATAAATTATTCCAGGACCATAGGGAAAGGAAGGAAAGGCCTTGATTTTCCCATCAGAAAAGTAATGGGTTTGCAAGAGCAAGTCTCAGTGATGGGCAAAGTGTTCACTGGTGCTGAGAACTCTTGCTCTGCAGACGATCGAATGAGCTGATGCAAGGGGGATAAAATAATGGTTAAGTGTTGAAACTGCTCTGCAGAGAGAAGAATAGAGAATAAAGAGTAATTGCTGAGTGAGGAGGAGAGACGGGTAAGAACTTACTGGGTTACTAGCTGCTCCAGTACCACTGAGGTCAGAAATATCCTTTGGTGCCCAAAGGAGCTCTTGGGAAAGGCGGGAAGGATTGCAGCAACAGTTGCCTTGTAGATGGAGCTGCACTCCCCTGTCAGTGTGAGAAGGGTGGGGTGGGAGTTTTGGTGCACCCTTGCTTGCTGGGGTCTCAGCTGTAGTCTCCCTGTGGTTGTCTTTCCAAACTCACTGGGGAAGAGCTGCCCTTCCTGCTGAAGGTCAGTGGAGTTAATTGTTAGCTTGCTGGATGGGGGATGCAAGGATGTCCCGGTGGTGAAGGAAAAGCTCCCAATGTCCCCTCAATGCAGTTTTGCTCCTTGTCATCTGAGGACACAGTGTATGCCTGGCCCCTGCTGTCGGTCACCAGTCCACAGCCAGTGCCAGCTCTTTCCATGGAGCTGTGCCTGGCATTATGTCGCAACTTGCTGGCAGCAGCTGTCTCTGCTGCCTTGTCCTGAGAGCCCTTTTGGGGAAGTCCTGCTCTGGTGTGAACTCTGTGCTTGACCCAGCCTTGGCACCTTGCTGCCCCTGCTGCACCTTGCTCCCAGATCAGAGTGACTCCACTCCTGGCATCTGACCCAACTCTGAACTTCCCCTATTCCAGTTCAAATGCAGCACTTAGGCTGAAATGCTGAAACAGCACCAGTTCCCCAGCCCTGTAGCAAGCAATGTGCTTATTTATTTATTTAGCTTCTTTTTGTTGTAAAGACCAGATGCTCCTTTCTCTGGAGAGGAGCTGTCAGCCCTGACGGACGCCTGTTATAGCTGAGCAGAGAGCGAATGTGCTATTCCTGGAGAGAATTAATGCCAGGGATATTAACCATCTGCCCTATTAAAAGGGAAGATTGGCTCGGTTGCCCCTTGCCTACCCTCACTGTGCAGTGGCAGCCACCTTGTTCCTGGGCGGGCAGATGTGGCACTGAGTGCTCCTGTGAAAGAAAAGTTCTCATTAAGGAGGAAGTGAGGGCACAGCACGTGGGAGGGGCTGGGGCTAATTTAATTTGTTTCCAATTTCCTTAACCTGGTAATTGGATTCTGATTTATTGAATATGCCTGAGGAACGCTGTGGATGATGCACCATTAGCCAAGCATTAGAGTGGCCATGGAGGAAATGGAGCTGCCGGCAGTTCTGGGGGAGGCAGCACTGATAGGGAGGATGGAGAACGGAGAAGGATCTGGGATTGGTGGTTGAAGGAGAGAGGAAAGTGCAAAGCCTCTCTGGAAAAATAATCCTTACTTACAGCACATGTGTCCTGGGAGCTGCTGCAGGTGATGCTCAAGCCCTGCCATGCAACCTGGAAGCTGGTCTGGGATTGTGCGGCAGAAATGTGTGGGAAAGCATGGATGAGCATGGTCTGCTCTTGGAGCAGGGAGAATTGCTGATGGCTGTGCAAGAACATATAAAGGGAGTCCAGCATGGGGTTGACTAGATGCCCTCCTGTGAAGGGGAGAGCAGGGTTGTGTGGACCAGGCTGTTGTGGGAGAAAGACACCCGCAGTGCTCATGCTGCGTGTCCTACTGGAGACTGTGTTCAGAGGCTTGGTTTCAGTGGAAAACCTGGATTAAGCTGCTCAGAGTGAACCCAGAGAGTCGGGCCTCAATTCTACTCCAGCTGACTGTGGGGCAATTCAGGACCCCACACTAAGGAGTACCACTGTGCCAAGAGGCTCCTGCCCAGCTTGTGCGGGTGTTTAGGAGGCTTTGGAGAGGGTGTAATCCATCACTTCAGCTTGTTGCTGTTGATAAGCAGCTTCTCCTTCAGCCTCTCAGTGAGATGTTGTGCTCTGCTCTGTGACAAGGTTTCCGTTGTGTTGGCTCTCCATCCTTCATGCCTCTGTATGACATGTGACAGAACTGAGATGCACGGACCTTCAGACCATGGTAATGCCCAGAGACCCACACATTGTATCCTAATCCTAGGGACTGGGATGTGGGGGTGCTGCTCCTTACAGCTTCTCTGTGGGGTGTTTTTCATTAGGATGGTTGCTGTAAGATTCCTGGTGTTTTCTCTGCTAATCCAGCCAAGCATCTGGATTTGCCAACGATAGCTGAATATACAAAATCTGGCAAGGGCTGAGCAGCAAGCTCCTTGCCAGGAGGTCATGGAGAGGGCAAATACTTTCAATGGGATGGGATGTGGCACTGACAGCCAGTTGCTTAGCAATGTTTGCTGGATTGATTTTGTTTTTAAATTGCAGCCAGTGGAATAGTTTCAGATGGAGAGGAATTGCAGTGTTCCAAGAAATCAGAGCAGGAGAAACTGTGGTGGCTCCCTTTGTTCTGCCTGTGGCTAGTGCAGGGCTATAAACTTCTGCTTGATTTGTGGGTGATTTCAGCCAGGGAACTGTCATGCTTTCTGTGGACTACCTTGTGCCACTTGGTCTGGGAGATCTTACAGCTGCAGCATTCCTTCTAGTGACATTGTGTTTTTCTGCTGTTAACTTCATTCCTGGTTGCATGTTGACTAAGCCCTTGGACCACATAAAGGGCTGCCTTTCTCCAAGGAGGAGACCTTGGATGGTCCTGTGCTGGTGCATCCCATGCCCACCAAAAGTCAAGGTTAAAACATCCCTGTGGTTGCATCAGCAGACTGGACCTGGAGCTTGGTGGCACATCCAGACTGTGCAGAGCCACCTCATGCCTCCAGAGTGGGTGGCTAGTCCCCCTCCACCACGGTAGCCACGTGCACTTGGGATTACCTCATCCCCACATCCCGCCTCCTGCAACTCCCACCGGCAAACTGTGGGACCGAAAGGCAGCGAATGAGTCAGTGCCAGGGGGGAGAGGAGCTGAGGTTCCAGTATTGCTCAGCGGCTTGGAAAGCCGACAGGGAGGGAGGATGCGTCGCCCCCAGCCAGAAGATTTTGTCGTGATGGCTCCTGGGCTTTTTCCATCTGCAGCAGACGGCTCTTGGGGAGGCTGGTATTCACCACGCCAGTGCTCCATATGCTGCTTGGGCTGACCTCCTCCTCCCGGTGCTCCGTGGGTTTGAGGGATGTGCAGATGCTGTTGTGGCTGCCAGCACCGAGCGCGGCCTGAGCCGGGCTTTGCGCTGGCTGAGGGCGGCAAAGCTGAGAGGGGAAATCAGGGACAAGGAGAGGACAGGAGAGACTGGAGGAGAGGTGAGAGCCTCCAGCAGACTTCTGCAGCTATTGCAAATCACATCAGCCAGCTTCAGGCATCTCCCAGTGTCTGTTTTCCTCTATTTGTCTTGCTTTTCACTTCAGCAGTGCCGGTACGTGTTCAGTAGTGCTGTCTCAAGAGCTGATAAAGCAAGAAGGCTGAGGATGGAGCGCTCTCAAATTCTAGCATAAGACACTGCATTTTTGAAGTTCCCTCCTTCCCCAAGTTGCAAGTGCTTTACAGGAGGTCCTACCTACCCAACTAAAGTTTAATTCTACAGCTGCTTAGGGGTGTTTGTGCATGTGTGTCTCTGAGATAGAGAAAGCAGCTGCTAAGATCAAGTTGTGATTGAAACATGAGGCTGGCAGGGATGCTGCAGGCATGAAGATCAGGCATTGCATTGTCTGCTGAAGGTGGGAGCATTCTGGCTGCCCAGAAAGCAGGTCCTGCCAACTTGTGCCTCTAACAGCTCTGCTGTTGTACTGTGTCCTGTTCTCTTCGAGGACACACTCTTAAGATTTCCTCCAGGTTTCTTCTCTTAAATCCCTGTGCTAAGCCAGCTGGAGAGTGTCCCTTGAGTAGGAAGGCTGCTTAGGACTGGTTGCTCTGCTCCTGTGGACTGTTTTTGGAGGGATGGGAAGATGCAGGTGATGCCTGTGAGGTTTCCCTAAAGCAGAGAGCTGCTGTCTTGTACTCTCAAGGTACAGAAATGTGAGGATTTCAGCCCTCAAGCAGGAGCATTACACACTACAGTGCTGTTTTGTCCCATTAATTTCAACTTGCATCCCGAGGGTGCAGAGATTGCACATTCCACGTCACGGTGGAGCAGTTGTGGTTGGGGTAGGCAAAAATACCTGCCTGTGCTGAGTGTGGGGATGACTGGGAAGAACACATGGTCCTGAGGGTCACCTCTGCTGGGTGTGGTACCTGTGTACACAGGCACCTGGGGCTGAGCATGGCTCTCTGCCCTTCCCTGTGTCCCACTTGGACACGGCTGGCACATGGCACGTGGGAGCATGTTGGCATCCTTGTGCAGATGACGAGAGGGCAGCTGTGGCACATGCAGGCTTTGGAGTGGCTGTTTTTGGGTGAGCTGATGATTGGCACCCAGGAGTGGCAAGCGCTGAGAATGTGGTGATGGAACGAGGAGTCGAAGGGGAGAAAAGCTGACAAGCACTGCCTTTGGTTTAGCATCTTTATAATGCCCTTGGACTTCTCATATTGCCTTGTCTTCTTCCAGCTTCCTTTCCCTCCAGACCACACTTTGAGGTTGTTTTTGAGGTGAGCACTGGGTCTCGGCAGCCAGAAATACATTATTTGCCCCACACAGGAATTTAAGCATGTTATCTTTCTTGCCTGGTTTCTTGAGAATCCCCAAAGGAGGAACTTAAAATCTGGAGACCAATTTGTATGGAAAAGCGCAGGCAGGACAGAGTGGGGGCTCTGCTCTGCTGTCCTCAGTGGTACCTGAAGGTTAGACCTGCCAGAAGCAGGTAAGTTCCTAGGGTCCCTAGCAGATGACAAACCCCACTTTGAATTTGAGGGAAGGTTTGTAGAGACCTAGATGGACCTTGCACAACTGAGAGCAGAACCAAACCTATAGATTTCTGAGGTCTCCTGTTATCTTTCACTTTGCTGACTCCATACATTTCTTACTTTGGCCTCTGGACTGTAGCTAGGCTAATCCACTTTCCTGTGTAATGCAGACTAAGTCCCGAAGGATTATTATTTTTAAAATGTGCTTATTCAAGCAATGTCTCGTAAGTTGCTGACTCAGGGTGTGCTGTGTGGTAGACCAGGGCAAGAGGTGGTGTGGGCAGGGGTGTGTGTGCTTGTGGTCTCCCTGTGCCTGGTGCTGCTGGGTGCATCTGCCTGGGACAGAGGGGTGGTGGGGCAGGTCTGAGCAGAGGAGCCTTGGGTGCAGTGCAGATGGATGGACCCCTGCCCATGAGGCTGGATGAAGGAGGGAATCAGGTGAGGAGGATGGGGGAGAGGGAGTGCTCAGATGCTGCCACATCTCTGGACCTGGCATTGGTGAAAGCTGGAGGAGGTGTCCTCGTGTGGCCAGGTGTGTCTGTGCTGCTGGCTTTGCTCTGTCCTGTACCCTCTTGTGTGGGTGCTCCCCATGAGAAGTGCATGATGCCCTGAGGGGAGAAGAGTGGCAGCACCTTGTGTGAGCTTGGGGTGGCTGGGTGTAGGAGGGTACAGGTTTCTTCCTGCCTTTGGAGCTCATTATTAGCTGCTGGGTGGTTGACAGCAGTGTCCTGAACAGTTTTTCTGTAGCTTGATCTGTTATTCCAGCTGTTACTGTTTTCTGGGCAGAGCCAGGATATTTGTCATTTCATTGCAAAATAAGATCTATCACATTTAGGCAAAATCCTGTATGTGTGAGGACTGTCCCTGGACAGTCTGCAAAGCGTGCAGACTGCAAATGCCTGCAAAGCATTTTGGGGCTGAAACAGCTGGGTAAGAGAAGGTCTGGGATACCCCTGCCTTTGGTCTTGGTCTCCTTATTTCTGGTGATAGCAAGGGCAGAGCACAATCCTGCAGGTGAGCAGGTACACAAATCAGTGGTGGAAAATACATTTTACACAGAAGTATTTCCACTAGGAAACAACGTGATTGCTTTTTTTCTTTGGACACCAGATCCCAAGAGGTTAGCTCTCAGCATTGTGTTCTTCCATCACCTCCTTAGGCTGGGATCTCTCGGGGTGAAGATATGAGAACAATCCTTCAAGCAGAGTAAGGGCTGGCTTGTCCCTTTGGGATAAACTAGAACTGCCTGCATTGGTCAGGGTCTTGGTTCTGCCCTTGATCAGATGGCTTTTGTGGCCTAAATTTGAAACTTTCGTGCATATGTGGAGTGCTCACCACACATAGTGGCCTTTGCACTTGGTTTTCTGGGTGAATTTGGACTTGAAACTGCAAGGGGGTTTGGGGCACTGTTGTGTGATCAAAACACAGAGAGATTGTTTTCAGGTAGCACCGAGAACAAGGAGTATTGAGATTGGCAATTCTTGGCAGCTAAGCAAGGAAAGCAAGACAGCTATTAATCAGAAACTGGCACTTCATAAAATCATAGAATAATTTGGGCTGGAAGAGACTACAGGAGGTCTCTGATCCAGCCTCCTGCTCCAAGTTGGGTCAGCTCTGTAATCAGCCCAGGTTTGTCTCAATGCAGAAAGCAGTGAGCCCACTGGGACTCCTGCCTCTCAGGCTAGCCCCAGCATTTTGTAAAAGCTGATGTAATTTTAAAACCCTGGTTGCAGCACATGGAATTTATAGTTCTTTCCCCCCAGCTACCTGTGCTTGTGAAACAACTTGGAAGTTGCTTGAGGTGCTGTCATCTCCTCTTTTTGTGTTCATCACTTTCGGGTGATTCACTTAACTACCACACTCATGTATCTTCTCTGGCTTAACATTGCAAGGCTTTGCCAGTGGTGGGGTTGATCCTATGGGGTCTCCACTCCATTATGTTGCCTGAAAGTGGAGAGAAATATTCACTGGACTGTTTTAGCACTGCGGAAATCCATTATTTCACATTTTCCTGCTTCTGCTGGAGTTAGTGTCTGGTACAGGGGTGGGAATACCTGCATCGAGATGCCTCTTTCTGATAGTTCCATCTTCTGTTCCTGGGGAGCTCATGCAAAAGTGTGGTGGGTCTCTGGGTTCTCACCAACTGCAAACTGAGCTGGACACTCACAATTCTGGAAAATAGCTGCTGAGTGTCCAAGTCCCCATACTGGGAGTATCTGTGGCCACCCCAGTGTGTGTGACATTTGCTTCTGAGGCAGAGATGGATGGCTTCAGGGGACAAAAATCGATGAATGCAGTGATCTTTCTTCAAATATCTTTCTATATACTGTCCTCTGGGTTTGGGTTTTTTTGAATGTGATAGGGGAAGAAAGAGTAGGTGAGAAGGGTCTGTATGAAATGGGATTATAGTGGGTTTGAGCACTGAGGGAAGTTGCATTCCCTAGGGAGGGCTGCCCATGTCCGAGCTGGAATGTATCCTTGGCCAGCCCTCCTGGCTAGACCGCCATCCCAACATTCACTTGTCCTGAAGAGCCCGTTCTTCCCCCCTCGGATGTGATGGGGCTTCTGCCATTGCCTATGTTGGACCTTCCTGTGCCTTTCCTGGGACTTGGTGTGCTCCTTGGGCATCATGGACACCCAAACCACCCTGTGTGGCTTGCACAAACTTCCGTGGAAAAGAGAGAGACTTTCAGGCACTGAGATCCCAATCCAGCCCCAGATGCCTGAGGCAGCCTGCAGTACTGCTCTGTGCCCTCCAGGCCCTGCCTCATCACTCCCTGGAGCCAGAGACAGAGGGTTGGGTCACTCAGCACTGCCTCCTTGGCAAGGAGACTGCATCACTGTCACCACCAGTCTAACTGCATCCCAGGAAAAGGAGCTCCTGCCACCCTCTTGGTTTCAGGGGTGCTATGTCTTCCTCACCCTGGCAGTACAGCACAACTGATCCCGGGTTGGGAATCGTGCCCTGGAGCCATGGGCTCTGACTCTGGATGTTGGCTGTCACCAAGGGGCGGGAGCTGAGGTGAAGTGAGATGCTGCAGTTTTGTAACTTGAGGGGCTGCCTAGAGAAAAGGCAGGCTGAGGAGCTTTCATTAAAAATCATTCTGAGATGGAATACTGGGGCTGGGGGATGCTGGTGTTTCTCCAGGAGCAGGGCTGATTGTGTTTTTTGAATGTGGCTGCTGTAGGGAGGTGGCAGATGTGACAGTGCTTATTCTGCAGTGGTGGATTTTCAGTGTGTTATTCCTCCCCTCTTCTTTTTCTTGCCTGAGAAAGATGAGGGCAACTGGAGAAGCAGCTGAGGACTGAGCTAGGCTCTCTGAGGTGCTGATGGAAGTGTATAGGCAGGATGCAGGAGGATGTGCCAGTTAAGTGGTTGTGTTACTCATTTTTTTTCTGGAGGGCAAAGCTACTTCCATCTCAATGGGCTGTGCAAGGAGTGTGACTTATGGCACTTGTCTGCACAGCGAGCAGAAACTATTCCTGGGCTGTGTTCTTGGCTAAAAGATGTCTGCAGGCCAAAGGGGATTGGCAGGGTGCGTACTGAGGGAGTCTGTAGGGACTCGGTGTCTTGGAGTCTGGCTCTTGGCAGTGGGGATGACTGGACTGTTCCAGCAAATATCATGGTATAATACTAAATTTCTTACTGCTGAGTTTTGTTTATCCAAGTTGTCCCTCCTCCCAGCCCCTCAGTGCATTGCTGGGTGGGAAGAGCATCTGCATGGGACAGGCATCCTCCCAAAGAGAATCTGTGGAGCTCATAGGGGAGCAGGCACAGCTTCCATCCCAGCTGTCCCTTCCCTGAAGAACACCTTTGTTTCATGTTCCTTGCCAAAAATTGTAGTTTCAGAGAGGGAAAAAAGCTGAGAACCTCCCCCCTCCCCCACCAAGTGATGTATTTCTTTCCCCTAAGTAATTTTGGCTTTGTTTCCCTATGAGACAGTTTTGATTTCATTTTGGAAATTCCCCACTCACCCGTCCACTGCATTTTGCCAAGAAAAATGCATGCACAAAACAGTCCTGGGTCGATTTGGGATGACCCTTCCCTTGTCCTTTTTCAGTCCCTCCGTTTTCCCTGCTTGCATCCCAGCCCTGTGGAGAGATGTTGTTTGCTGTACTGAGGATTTCTGCGCAGGCACTGGCGGAACCTTCTTCTGTGCAGTCTCTGTGGGGATTTGCTTCAGTCGTCGCTTCCCCCAAGGGAACACGTTTGGTTTTGGGATGGAAGAATTAGGAGAGCCCATGGGATTTCCTTATTTTTGTGCAGGCTGGGGTGCTGGAGCAATAAGGGAAGAGAGTGCCTGGGGAGAAGGGATTGGGACTGGTGCTCTGGTGTCAGTGGTCTTGGCTGAATCACAGTGCCTTGGTTTAAAGCATCCTTGCACCAGAGGGCATGGAATGGACAAGAAGAATGTGTACAGCCTTTGAAGAGAGGGGCTTGCCTCTGTTAATATTCTGTGGCAGGTTGGTTTGTGTTGAGGAGTAACTGCTGGTGAGATGCACTGTTAGCCCAGAGTTGAGCCGCTGTCTATCCATCAATACCACGTGCCTCTCTCCAGCCTCCAGTCCCTTGCTCAGTCCCTTGGGAAATGGCAGAGCTACTACTGCCAGGGCTAATTATTCCTCAAGACAGAAGACATGTGATAAAATATTAACCTTTTTCAAAAACAGAGCCCCAGTTAATTAGCTCCACTTTTGTGACACATTCACCCAGAGATAAAAGCTCGTTCCCCAGATATCTGTCTGTGGAGCAGTGATCTTTCTGCATGTCCCTGTCACGGTGGGGGACACAGAGGAGTGGAGGAGTGAGAGCTGGGAATTTAATAAAAGACAGTGACCTGGCAGTCACTGTGCCCCAAGGACGAGCTGCTCCATTTCAAGGTGAGCGATGCCTGGCTATGGGCACTGCTGCTTTTCTTCAAGGGTCTGAAGCTCTTGAAACAGAGGCAGAGTGGGTGATGGGATCCACCTGGCTGCCTACACCTGGTCTGTGTCTGTGTTTTCAGTGCCGCATCTCTGGAGCTTGAGTTTGGGGGCTACGTGGGTAGATAGGGCTCAGTAGAGCTGAGTGAATAACAGTGTTTCAATTCTTTGGTTGTTTAAGAGAAAGAAAAGCTAGGGGATAGCAATTTCAGGATAAACCAAAAGCAAAGCTGTTGGTGAATCTAAAAGTAAAAAGGCAGGAAAACTTAAAGCCAAAGGGAACTGTTTTTCTCATCCTGAAAAGGGAAAAATTTCATTTAGATCTCAAATGTTTTTGACACTTTAGTCATCTAAAAATGACAAGCTGTATTTAAAAGCAAGTGATTTTGAGTATCAGATGAAAAGTACACATTGGGCTCCTGAGGAACAAACGATGTGCTGGAGTGGAAGTGATTCTGCTACGTGCGTTGGCGGGTGCAGGAACCACTGGTGAGAGGCAGTCACTGCTCCAGGGTGAGGCTTCTTCCCAGGGCAGGGAGGGATGGGGGTCTCTGACAGACCAGGACTGACTGCAGACCCAGCCATGGCCTTTGGGGTGGCTGTGCCAACATCAGTGGGTCCATGGGGGCACAGGATTTCCTTTTTAAACTCCAGGTACCTCCTTCCCTGCAACGAACTGAAAGCATCCTGGGGTTTTTATAGGGAAGACAAAACCTTGCCTGTCTCAGTGCCCTTCAGGGGGGTGCACCCACCTGAACCACACCAGGGCCCAGTGATGATTTCGTGGTGACCATCCCTTCATCACCAAGTGCTTCAGCATTCCCAGGGTGCCATTGATTACCCTCTGCTAGAACCATCCTCTGCCTTTGACTGCTGTAACGTATTGACCACTTGTCTTACGGTTATTATGTGCCATCGATTACTTTGATAACTTGCTCCAAGTAATTCTGACAGAATGAAGTTGTTTGTTTAACTCTCATCCTTGTCTTGCTATTTCTATTGACCTAATACGTTTATGTAGGCTGAAATCAAAGTCAAGTATTAGTAAATAATGGAACTAATTCTCCGAGACTCGCTCCTGTTGATAATTAAGGCCATGAGACAGGTTCCTCCATCAAACTCTTGTTTGTTTTATTCTGCTAGCCAGCGCCTTAAAGTCCTACTCCATCAGCTGCAGCAAAAGGGCATTTTGTTTTGGGGCCATTTGGGTGTCTTTCTGCTGTGAGCACTGCAGATGCCTACATGTTGGAAGTGCTTTTGAGCTGTCACAGCATGGAGCTGGGTTTGTGCTTCCCCACCTGTGGAGGTGTTGTGAGGATGGGGATTTCCTCTGCTTTGATTTGCCACGTGGTGCCAGGAAGATCTCTGGTCAGAAAGCATCCTCCCTAAGGAATCCTTACATCCAGGGTTCCAACCTTCTGAAATGTAATTTCAGGTTTTCCTGGCTTCTAAAGATCTTTAATAATGGATTGGTGGTTTTCCATGAAGGTGCAAGGTACCAGATTTTGCTTTTACTTCCACCAAGTGAAAACCTCTGCCATCAGCTCTGGTATTCCAGTAAAACTGGCATCAGTTTAAAATTCTACTGAATTGTACTGGTTTTGTTTTCTTCTTTTCACTTTTGTTAGCTCCATTTTTCTTTTTGCCTCAGTTCTGGGGAAGGAAGGGTGGAGGGAGTCAAGAAGCAAGACAGACCCTGAGTCTGTGTGGCGGGCCCTAGAAGTCTGAATTATTCATGAGCTGCTTTGAAAATCAAGAGACACAATCTGGTTTAACTTGTTTTTAAAGGCAGCCGTGCTATTCTTTCCTTCCTTCTTAGTAAATTCTCTTTTTTTTTTCCCTCCTCTTTTCTGAAGACAAAAATCCAGCAAATTTTTAATGAATTATAAATGCATCTTCTCATCAGTTTTGAGGTTCACAGGCAGCAGCATGTCATGTGCACAGAAGGTTTATTTTTGCCTTCTTGCATTTCCCCTTTTCTTCAAATTTAGTCATTTGATTAATTTTTTAGATATCTATCTTGCAGGGAAAATAAAGAAAGAGACTGAAAGAGGCAGTGAGTTAGAGGAAATATTAATTGCATGCTAGCCAAATTGAGCACTGCTTCAAGTTCCAGAAGCTGTGTAGAAAAATGTCCTTCTTGGTCAACCCAAGGAGACTGATCTCATGTCACCCAGTGGTTAAGTTGCATCAATTTGCAGGACTCCATTCTTTTGTGCAATTTCTAGTATTTTTGTGGGGAAGGTGCAGACTTGGACAGGTTCCTCTGGACATCTAATCTACAGCCAGAGCTGGTTCACTGTCCCAGCAGATTTTTTTCTGATGGCCTTCGTTACAATTTTATCAAAATACATCTAGTTCAAGCCTTGTTAGCTCTGGTGCTAACCATCACTGAGTATTTGTTGCAGATGTGCCTCTTTACCTTTGCTGAAGCCCTTGTACACCCTGAAGTCATCTGCTGTACCAGGGATTCCTCTCTTTGGATCACCACTGTTTCTCCCAGCCCCAGCAGCGTCTGTTGCACTCCACCCTAGGGATTTTTCAGCCCCTTTTTGGGAATGCAAACCTGAGGCACATGCCAGTCCAGCACAGACAAATCCTATTGACCTTTCTCAAGGGTATTTTTTCACTTTGGCAAGCCAAACTTGAGCTGGCATTCCCTGCAATCACATGGCAGTGCCAGCTGACATCTGACTCTGCGTCCTTTCTTCTTTCCTTCTGGCACGGCTGCTTTCTGGACTCCTGAGCCTTCCAGCTGTGTTTTCAGCCTCTCTTTGCTCTGGGCCTTTGCTCTGGTGTTTCAGTAGCATCAACCTGCCCACAGCCATGGCCATGGCCAGCCCGAGGTGGACCTGCAGGACCAGGTTAGGCACAAGAAGGTCTGTAGCTGGTGGTGATTCCTGCAGCCACTGCTTTTCCTGTTGTGCTATGAAAGTCACATCTGTGCTCTGAGCTGCCTCATCCTTGCTCAGATTGTGGTGTATCCTGGTGGAGCTTAGAGGCAAAACCAGAGGGAATCCCAGAGCTTTTTCAGTAGGTTTTTGTGCCAGACCTGACCCCATGTGCAGGATGTGCCAGCAGTTGTCTCACTGCTCACAGCTGTGCCCTGGTGATGCTGGAGATGCACAGACCATGGCCAGCCCTCTGTTTGTCATCTTCTTCCTGACTGAGGAGGGGCAAAGCGTACCCAGAGAAGGAGCAGGAGATGCTGGCATAACTTGGAATCCAAAGGAGCATTTTGAAGGTCTCTCAAAGCTGAGAGAAAAAACATTTTGAGGCAACATGCAGGAGAGGTGGCTTGGGGAGAGCCAAGAAGAACTTGCAAGGGTGTTGATGGGAGATGAATGCCATGAAGATCACTTGACCCCTCTATGTGCTCTGGTCAAGCAAATTCTGAATTGTTGTGTCCCATTTATACTGTTGTATGAGACTGACGTGTTGACTGTGGCGTGAACAGCACTTCTTGGATTTTCCATCTCTGGAGGTCATCAAGTAATGATTTTTTGAAAGGTACTCTGCAGTCAGGTCCAAGTCACTGGACTTAATGCATGGATAACTGAGAAATGCAGAAATAACTGGGAGAAATGCCACAGGCTGTGTTGCCCAGAGGTCAGGTGAGGTGGTGCATGGTCCTGTCCAGCAGTAAGCTCCATGAACTTACTAGATTCCATATGAGTTGGCACATACATTATTTTATAGCTCTATATCAAACCAGGGTTCCTATTTTTAGAGTATTTTAATGGAAGTGTCCTAGGTTAGTTATTGGGAAAGTAAAGGAATTCTTTACTGTGAGGGCAATGAGGCACTGGCATAAGCTGCCCAGAGAAGCTGTGGAATGCCACATCCCTGGAGGTGTTCAGGTGTTGGATGGGATTTAGAGGAACACGGTCTAGTGCAGGGTGTCCCTTCCCAAGGCAGGGAGTTGGAACTAGAGGATCGTTAAGGTCCCTTCCAACCCAAATCATTCTATGTTCTGATGATTTATGAATTTTGCTTTGGTGCAAAGACAGGGTTTAGGCACAATAGTTTTCCATTGTTGTGTATGCCACCCTGAGAGGTATGACCAAGGTGCCTGCATGTCCTGCCATCCATCCCTACAGTGTGCAGAGCCTGGGTATGTCTGCTATTGGCCACGACAGCTGGGGCTCTAATATTTTCCTTTCCACTGACAACTTTTCCCGTGTCTGTGGTGGGTAGTGCCTTCCTCTCTCACTAGGGTGGGAATTTTCATTTTCCTCCATGGGAGTAGAGTAATTTTTCACAGCTTGGGGAATGTCATCTGAAATCAGTGTGGTTTGTCCATCAGGGGTGGTGTGAACCCGTGGTGTTGGTGAGGGCAGGTCCCTGTCCTCTGGGCTGATGTGAGAGCCCTGTGGCTGCAGAGTGCAGACAAACCCAAATACCCTTATTTTGGATGTGTGGTGATGAGACTGCTCTCTTGTGTGTTTCCAAGGAGAAGAGAGGAGCCAGGAGGGAGGTGAAAGATGGTGTAGCTCTGCCTGATGCAGCTGGCTGTTTGAAATAAATATGCAGAGAGTGCTTTGGAAGTGGTGAGCTGTGTTGAGGGAGAGTTTGGGGTTCATGGAAAATGTTAAAAATTCAAAGCAGAGTACTTGGCAAGTGATGGCTGTTGAAGTAGAGCAGAGGAATGAGCAGAAGCCTGGCAGGGGAATCTAGAGGAATGGGACGAGGACGATAATTTATTGAAGGAAGTTAGTAAGGCACAGGAGAGGGTGACTGTAAGAGGTGGGTTTTGAGAGACAGCACAGCGCTGTGGACATGTGATGTGCCCTTGGATGACCCTTGGGGCACCAGAAGAGGCTGTGGAACGGGATCTGATGGCTAAAAAGGCTGATCTGGAACAGAGGCTAGACAGTTAAAGGAGTAAAGTAGGTATTTATAAAAGGTCTTCAAAGGATATTCCTTTGGGCAGTACAAGAGCCTGGCTGTGGCTCTACCCAAGATGGACAATGGTTATGAGTTTTCACACTTTCATAAGTTTTGGCTCATTTACATATTTGGGTTAATTGTCCAATTACAGCTTCAGGTTATGAAGTCCATCCTCTCAGATTGCTCTCCTCAATTCGCTGTTGTTTATAGTTCTTGAGCCTAAAGCTGGAACAGTGACCTTGGTTCTCAGGCTGGAAAAGGATTTTTTTGTGTAAACACCTGTACCCTGTGAAGAGAACTTGCTGACACTTCATATGAAGTTCAGAGTCACACGCTAAGGCAGTACAGAATCTGAAAAATACGAAAGCCAAAACTTAAGGCATCAGGTCCATCTCTGTTCACAGTGTTAATCTTTACCATTGTGCTGTGCAGCCGTGGTGGCAGGGTGGGTTTTGGTTTGGGGAGGGGCTCTGTGAGTGAAGTTTGCCATTTTTAATGTAAGATAGGTTCAGATTCCCTGGGACTGGGCATGTGCTGCCCTGTCAGGAGGATCTCTGAGGATGCAGGGGCAGCTGTGTGTGGAGGCCACCGGCCTGTGGTACCCCTCTGCCCACCATCAGCACAAGGGCCGAAGAAACTCAAGAAAAATATCTTGAGAAAGGGACTTTGGAGACCTGGGGACAATCCTGGAGTGTTTAAAGTTTGGGACTTTGCAGGAAAGCTTTGCAATTTCTGCACTGAGCGCATGGGATGTCTGCTCCATGTCCCCACAAACAGGCACTGCATAATTAATTCCTGAGCTGTTAACAGCACATTGGGAACGTGGAGATGAGATGTGCTGCTCTGTCCAGCCTGAAGGAAGTATGACAGGCAACCAACCTGAGATTTTCCAAGGCTGATTCCTAAGGTGTTTGTAGCCAGACTGCCCCTTTCAGAACTTACTGATTCTGAAATTATTTCCATTTTGAGTGGAAAAAAAAAGTTCAATCAAAAAGTGACTATTCCCATCAAATGAAGTCGGACTTCTTGCATGAGGAAATAAGAATTGTTCTCCATCTGGATGCTCTCCCTGGGGTTTTTAGGGCAGGCCAGCCTGGCTTCTGTCTTCTTTCACCCCACCCAGATGCTGGCAACCTGCAGAGCAGTCTGGCAGCATTCCTGCTTGCACTTGCTGTGCTAGGATTGCTCCCCAGTCCTGCTGCAAAATCTCAAAGCATCAAACTTAAAATGGCTTTAGCCAGTGAGTTTCAACACACTGCAAATACAGGCAATGCAGTTATTACTTTTTCTTTTCTTTTTTTTTCCTTTCCTTTTTTTTAACAATCTAAAAAAACTCAAACTTTCATTGGTTTCCTGAAACACTTGTGAATGTTGTTTTTGGTTTTGGTTTTTTTTGTTGTTGGCAATTGGGTGACCTATGAAATACCATCAGCAGCACAAAACGTTTATCCAGTGACAGCCTGAGGTAGCACAGGCAGCTTTTAGCGGGTTTATTTTCATTATTACAGCAATTTTAGGGCTGCATGCTGCAATTTTCACTTGCAGTGAGGTATTAAATTGAAATTACCCCAGATGTAATTGTCACACAAAATAATTCTGGACATGCTGGATTTAATGCTTTTCCAAGCTGTGGTTTTTATTACCCAAGTAAGTGCCAAAAAAAGACACTTGTAGTCAACAACTTAAACTAAAATCTGCCTTCTGGGGACCTAGGATGTTTAGCTGCAGTTACACTGGGGGAGGAAGGGGGGAAAAAAGAAGTGGAGGAAACTTTGGGAGGGCTCCTGAAAGAAGAACCCAGGAGGAAAATCCTGGGCAAGGACAGAGTCAGAGCCATAAAGCACCCAGGAGGAGGAGCCTGGGAAGATGCAGCAGCTCTGCCTCACCCTTCACAGGCAGTTTTTGGAGAGGCAAGTCCCAGCTGTGGTGTAGTGCTGCTCACAGAGGCGAAGCGAGGCTGGAGGTCCACAGCAGCATCATTCCTGCCCTCGGGATGTGACAGGACTCACTGGACAGAATCCAGGGGTGAGTTGCATCTCTGGAGGTGCCCATGTGTGACATTCCAGCTTTTCCCACGTGCACATTGCCTGCTTGGGCCAGTCTGGTGCTGGACAACATCTGGAGTTTTAAAAGCAGGTTGTTGCTCACGAGGAGCCTCAGGCAGCCTGCAGCAGCCCCAGCACTCCCACCCGTGGGAGGCACAGACACACCAAGCTCCTGCTTTATTTACAGCTCCTTGGCTGTTGTAATAGCGTAAGTAAAGTATTGATGACTTTGTATTTTCCACTCTCGCTCGTTCTTTGCCAGAAATAGCTTCCCTTGTTTGCTCCACAGAGCCCTGCTGGAAGTGAGTGGAAGGACACGCATCTGGGAGCGCTGTATAAATAGCACAGGGAGAGCAGTTGCCACAGCCTGTCCCTGCAGCTCCGCAGAGCGCACGGGAGCGGAGCCTGAGCGTGGCAGAGCCGAGCAGCAGCAGTTTGGGATGGCTCGGCTGGAGCGGGATGTTGGATGGTGCAAGGGGCTGCAGTGACCCAGAGAAGCAGCTCAGGGCATGACCTGGTGCTGTTTCATAATTCAGAAGCCCTCTGTTTTCAGCATCCCTGAGATGCAATTTTGATGGATGAGGGTGTTGTCGCACAGGGCAATGTTGCTGAACTTTCTCCTGCATATGGAATAGCTGTGTGACTTTGGCGTCCTTTGGGGATGGACCCAGAATTAGAATTGGCTTGAAGGTGAATTTCTGGTGTGGATGACTGTGCTGAAAGAACAGGGGAGTAATGAGAAACCTGCTTTTGGTCAAGTTCAAGCACGATTTGGAAAGGGTTTTGAGTGAAACAGTGAGAGAAAGCAGCAATTAATTTAGCGTCAGCTTGCAAATATTTTGTCCCACCCAATATACCATTTTTTCCTTATCTTTGGAATTGTTTCTCCTGTTGTGCACTCTTACTCACTTTGTAAATAATCAGAAATGCAATTTCAAAATTAATATATGGAAAACCTCATTAAAAATAATATCTGGAGCATTTTGGCATTTGAGAGGTACAGCATGCTGTTCTGAATAGCATAAACCAGGAGTATCTGGCTGCTCTTACATGCTTTCTTCTCTCCATCCCCAACTTAATTTTTCCATCTGTTTTTACTTCACCTTGCAGGTACTGTGGTCCAGAGCTTTGGGGTAGCAAACTGATGGTTTGTTGGAAGAGTGGTTGCTCAAGGCTCTTTACTGCTGCGTTTGAGTATGGTAGTGGTAGTACCTGGGCAGTGACACAAGGGCAGACAAGTGGCATGTGGATGGGAAGGGACAGGATGGCTGTCATGGAGAGCTACTGTTGTGTCATCTTAAGACCATCTTAAGAGACTGATAGGGACCTGGAAAGGGCAGCATGGATGTAACAGGTGCCTGGATTTTCTGAGCTGGGAATATATGGGTGTCGGTCTATAAAAGCCACAAATTTAATCAGCTAAAGGTCAAAGTAATTACAGAGTCTGTGACATTTTCTCCTGGGAAGGAGGCAGCAGGGGCTGTGGTTGCAGCTGTGGGTTTTTGCCTTTTGAAGACTGGCTTGGAAAGTTTTAAATCCCAATCTTCCCTGTAGTCTGGTTATGCAATTAAGGCAGAATTAATAAGGAAACAATCAATTTAGAAACAGGGCTTGGCTTACCTTGCAACTGGCTGCTGGGAATTGCTTCCTCAGGAATGTGGGAGTGAGGTGGATTGGAGCTGGAGCTGCAGGGATGCTCTTACCTCTTCTGGTGCCATGAGCCAGGGGGATGAGAGAAGCACTGGTGGGTAGCTGGCAAGCACTGCTTAGGAAAAGGGCTACCAGCTGGGTGCCTCCCTTCTCATCCCTTCCCATTAATGACAGTTAAGTTCTTTGCTGCTTTAATCCTCGATGACTTACTTGGCAGTTTCTGTACTCCTTCAGAAATTATTCACTCAGAAAAAGCCTTATTTATTTATTTATAAGAGTGGCTGGAGACCATTTACTGATGGCCTGTGCTGCCTATGTTGTTGAAGTGAGCTCTCACTTTGAATTCCAGCACCTGAAAGGCCTTTTCTGCTTTCTCCCTCCCCAGGTGTATGACTTTGCACTACAGCCAGGACCTCCCGCCCACCAGCGTGGTCATCACCTTCCACAACGAGGCCAGGTCCACCCTGCTGAGGACAATCCGGAGGTAAGAGCTCCTGGGGATCTCTTAGAAGAGGCTCAGTGGGCCAGGGGTCATCACAAATAAAGGCAGAATCTGCACTCTCCACAGCAGCAGGACCCAACCTGCCAGCTGTGGTCGCAGAATGGTGACCGAGAGAAATGAGCCTGAAGGTTGCTCTCTGAGAAGTGGATTTTGCAGTGGGATGCTCGGGGAAGTGAGGAGCTGTGCTCCCTTTGCAGAGCCTAGCATGGGAAACTCTTGAGGGATCATTGGCAGATTAGACAGAGTCTGGGCTGAGTTTTTCTATCCAGCTGGGTATGAGTGCTCAGCTGTATTTTGTCCCAGCCCTCCAGGGACAGCTATCATTCTATGGCTATCTGCTCCAGTGCTGCTCTATGAGCTTCTCCAGTGCCCCATTGAGTGCCAGAAAGCCTTGCTAATTGAGAGGCCCTAATGACACACATGCAGACCAGATTTTCAAGGATGGTTTCTGTACTCCTGCAGCGACACGGTGGAGCACTCTGGGCATGTGGCCATTCCTTCATTTGTCAGTTTGTTCTTGGCTGTGTTTTGCTGTCGTGGATAGACTGAGGGCTTCATTTTCACTGCAGGCTTTTGAAAGCTGTGTTGAATCCCAATGTGTGCCTTGAATCTGCAGGTTCTCTTGGGGGAAGGTCTGGTGAGGTGTGTCCAGGTCCAGACTGGTGGGTTCCAGGGCACACCACAAGCCTGGGTGTGCTGTGCTCTGTGCCAGCAGTGCGTTGCAGCTGCATCTCATGTGCACTCAGTCAAGGTCTGTGCCCCGCTGCAGGTCTTGGCTTTTAAACCCTGGCATCCCCAGGGACCCCTTGCCATTGCTGGTGCTGGTCAGACTGGGGTTGCTGGTTAAGGGGAGCCTTCAGCTGTGCCCTGTTCACTGTCATGTCTTTCCTGAGCTTTTCTCTCAGCATCCTTCCTCAGGTGAGCGTATCCAGGGCCACAAGTGAGTTTGACAGTCCTGAAATTGAATTCCTGCTCTGCTTTATGGTTTCATGCCCAATCCTGTCTCCTTGCTTCACACTCGGTAATCTGTCACTGCTTTCTCTCACTGGCGTGTGTGGATTTTGGGTGACACTGATGCTTGGGGCCGTGTACCACCTCCTTGATCCTGGACATTCTCTTTAGTCTTTACACTGCCTTGCATAAGTTTGCAATTCTCCTCAACCAGTTCTATTTGTAACAGAGGTGGCAAGTGCAGCGCTCTAGCCCCTGATAAATAGGGGGTTTATAACATGTGGAGTGCAGGGATGGATTTTAATCTCACTTCTCCCCGTAACTCAGCACCTGACTGTCCTGCCAGGTGTAATCATGAGTGATGTCATCACATAAGAAATGTTGGACCCATGGTAAGGCTCTTAGGTCTGGATCCCCCGTATCTGGCTTCATTAGAGAACTGTTCATTGCAGTGATGGCAAGGTTAGAACAGGTACATTGAATTTTTACTTCTTCCTCTAGGTGATTGTCCTTTGAAGTTTCTTATTTCCAGCATAGAAGGACTTTCTTCCTTGTTCCTCTTTTTTTTCTTTAATTGGCTTTACTGCCTTCCTTACCTGGTTGTGTGTGATTGTCCCACAGCTTTGTCCCTTTGCACTGCTCCTCCTCACTTATGGGCCCTGGCAATTCCAGTGCTCATGTTTTATCTGTGGGGAGGTTTTCCCCAGCTCTGGGGACCCTTCTGAGCCCTCTTTCTTGTAGGTTCATCCCCCAACAGTTCCAGAGTATCCCACTGAACTGCACCCCAGAGGTAAGCCCAGGCAGTGAGGAACTGAGATGACAGCCTTGGGTCCCCATCTCCTCTGCCTGTCCCTGGCTGAGATCCTGAACTCTGCTGAGCTGACCTTCTTTTTTCTGGTCCCCATGGTTTGGAGGTGGCCTTTTGGCATCAGGGTTCACCATTTTGCTCCTGGCTGCAGTGCCTAGAGGCTTGCTTTGATGCAGTGAAGCCTAGGGATACTAATCCTTGGTGGCAAGCTGGTGACATGGCTCCTGCTCTCTTCCTCTCTGGATGTGGTTGTGCACATACTGCCACCTCCCTGCCTCTCTTTGGACCCAGCTGAGGGCTCATCTGCCTTTGTAGCCTCTGTAGGTTAATTTGCTGTGCCTTCTGACTGTTTGGGGCTTTTTCCCTCTTGCTCGCCAAATACTTGGTTTAATTAGATCTTCCAGATGACTCCATCTCACAGTGGCTGTAACAACATGGATCATTTTCCTTGGCCACTCAAAACAAACTCTGTCCTCCTGACAGTGCTTTGTGCCTTTTGGGGCAGTCTGTGGCCAACTGCTTTGAGCATCATGGTGGGTAAATTTGGCACCTCTTTTATCCTGTTCTCCACAGTGCATGTCCGCAGTGGTATAACCCAGGTGACAGATGGACAGACTGAGGAACAGACAGGTGATTTCTCTGTAGCTGGTGGAAGATTCTGAGTTGCAAACCTGGTTTCCTGAGTTCCATTATGTTGGATTTTCCAGCCTCATTGCAGAATCAATGTTCTCATGTTAATCATGATTTTCAATGTTAATTGTCCTGTCAGGAGCAAGAAATAGGACAAAGGGACGTTTCTTGGCTTGTCCAAAGCCATGGGTGATGGGGCACTGTCCCTGCAAAAGGGGCACTTCCTACAGGAGGCCACGTAAACACCGAGGAATGGCAGAGGGAAGGAATCGCCTCTTGCAGAAGTGACCACGTACCTGATGAGCAGGGGGGATTTTCCTTTTCCTGTGATTTTCCTGGGTGCTTGAGAGCCTCAATGCTCTCCAAGTGCTGAGGCTGAGATGTGTTTCAGGCTCTTGGTAGGAAGCAGCAACACGTGGCCTCCATGGCAGCCCTTATCCAGGTCATGCTGGGAGCGCTTGGGACGGTTCCTTTATGGACATTTTGCGTTGTCAGAGTTATTGAGAGAAGCTGGTGGATTGTGTTGAATAATGAATTCATTTAAAAGTTTCATGATCTCTGACCATTTGCTAGCTGGAAGTAAAGCAGGGGGAAAAGAAAAGAAAAAGTAAATTTATCGGAGGCCCACATCTCTGGAAGTGGTGAGGTCAGCATATATAAATGGATGTGCAACTGTGCTTGTGAATATGTACAACTGTCCAGGGAGTAGGGGTTGGGTGTCATGAGAAGGGGAAATAGAAAATAGGAGAAGAGGTCAGAAAGGGGAAGATGGTCAATAGCAAAGTAGCTCTGGAGATGTTCTAAGTTTTTTTTTTTACTGTGCAGATGGTGAAGAAAGTATCATTGGGTTGTTTCAACCACCAACTTTTCAACAAGTTCCTTATCCCTCTGGGGTTCAGTTTCACGTATTTCAAGCTGCAGGGCTCAGTGCCTGAAAATGGTGAGAGTCTCCAAGAGTGCATGAGATGGGACCATGTGAGTAAACCCAAGATGGGAAGGCAGGAGCAAGGTAGAATATAAGCAGTACAGATGAATTTAAAATAAAAAATACAACCCCACCAAAACAACAATTCCTTCTTTTCTGTCTTTCCATCCTATACTAGCCTTGATTTAGCAAGGGAATCTTAATCCTGTCGTGTGGATGACCTGCTGGGCAGAGAGTGAGACAGTCCCATTTACTCTGCTGAGTGGTTTTTATTTATTTATTCTTCAAACTTGCAGCTGGGGAGCTGAGGGCAGGAATAAGAAAACTTAAATTATTTACCTCTTGCTGACAAACCAAAACACATCCTTTGGCAGGAGTCCTGATGCAAGTGCTGTGAATACCACATCAAATATTTAGATCATTAATTAGCAGAGTGAATATCACGCCTTTCATTTTCCAGTGCTCACAGGTGAAAGAAGTGGTGATCTGGGCAGTCAGCACCTCTCCCCTTCCCCTGGTGCCACTGCCTTGTCTGCATCCAGACACATCTGAGACTGGGAGGTGGCAAAGCCTCCTTGCTTAGGCACCATATGGAGTCTGTGCCATAACTGAAATGAGCCTGATTAAAGAAGCAAAAACAAGCCAGGTGTTGCACAGAAACTGTATAATTAGCACTTTGTGCTGACTATTTTTTCATTTCTTCTTTTCTTTTCTGCTTTTTGCTTAAACCCTGGACTTTTTTTTTCTCTTAATTTGCTAATCATCTCTCGCGGTGGCTGAGTACACAGCCCTCCGTGCGCTCTTACCTTTTGATGTTAACATAAGAGAACTCTTGAATTTCAAAGAGCTTGGTGTGTATTTGAAAGAATAAAATGCGAAAGCCGCAGTGTAATCAAAGCTCATTATGGTTATTCTTGGTGTGATGTCTTTCTTCCTACATAATTAGCCATTTGGGGTTGTTGAAGCAGTTCATTTTGGTGGGTATTTTCTCTCCATACTCTGTCTGATTTCGATAATTATGACCCTTGGCCCTTTTCATACTTCATTATCCTCCCAAAGGTGTTTTTTTTCCCTCCCAACAAGTCCTAATATGTTGCCATGGAGAGAATTAACAGGTTCATGAGTTCTCAAGGATGGGTGTCCACAGTCATCTCTCTAAAGCAAGTGGGTGATGACCAAAACCACACTGACTTGGTCAGAAGGTCTAAATTCCTTTGCACAAACATTTCTATGTCTTACATAGTCTGGGTGACTTTTGCACTGGTATTTATTTGGAGATGAAATTGCTTAATCCAGTGCTTACCTCTGGGTAGGTGGAAAAAGATCCCAACAAATTCTTGAGGAGAATGGAAGAGGGACCTTGCAATGAAAATTTAAGGTGAAATTCTTCATGGCTATGTCTGCATAGGGTAAATAAATCGGAACAAAGGAAATTTCAGCATTGCTGAAAGATAATGCAGCAGCAAACCTGTTCTTATTAGGGTGAGTAAGCGCTTTCTGGACTGGAGGCATGAGCTTTCATTTTGATGGTAACAGGTCTTTTGGCAATTTAAGGAAGAAAATGTGATCTTCAGCGCAGCAGAACTTTAAAACCGTTTTGATTTGTTCAAATATGTCCATCACTACAGTATATATCTACCTATGTTTGATTTCAGGGAAAAAAAAATCTATAATAACAGAGGGACTTCAAAGCACTGTAATATTGTCTTCTGATTTTTCCCATATAAAAGGGGAAAAAAAGCCATGCACAGACATAAAGAAAGGAAAGTATTAAAAAAAAATCAAAGCTGAGCAGAGGCACAAGTAATAGAAAAGCCGGCTTTGAATTTTTAAAAGTGCTTTTATGGTCTATCTGAAAAAAAAAAACCAAATACCATAATGTTGAAAACGTGAAGGATTTGATGCCTCTTTTTCCCATCTTCCCTGAGGAGTGCTGCAGGAGGGGTGCTTATATTCTGTGTTGGCAGCATCACGTGTTATTATGTGGTTAATAGAGCACCAGGCAGAAAATGCATTGGAGACACGAATTTGGCTTTGCTGGGCATCTCTCTGTGCCTGCATCAAGTGGCCCCTGGCTTAGCAGTGGTTTTGGGGCTTGCTGGGGTCTGTACACTGACTTTCAGGGGCAATAATGAGCTGAAAGTGTGCTGGAACCAGTGGACAGCAGGTCCCATAGGGCCAGCCTTTGGACTGCCCTCACCAGGGTGAGTTGTTCACTCGAATTTGGGAAAAGTGTTGTGTGGTGAGTGAATCCCACAAAGAATTTGATGGGAGAGGGCTGTGATGATACAGGTGAGGGGGTGCTGTGCCACCCACAGTGTGTCTGTCATCAGCCCCGTGGAAAGGTGATGGTTTTTGGAGCCAGAGGAGTTCTGGGAGATGTCCTTCCTTTGTGGGTCAGTATGCTGGCCTTTTCCCCCTTGCTCTGCTCAGTCCCACAGATGGCCACTGTTGGCATTCAGGGGTCATCTTCCCTGATTTATGGGGTGGCAAGCCCAGGCAGAGAGTTGGCAGCAAACTGCTTAACCTGGGAACAGTGGTAACCTGCAGCTGAACTGAGACTGAGCTGCACCTCTCCCCGGCCCAGGGCCTTGGCAATGCTCCATTTCATAGGGAACATAAGGTGTTCTGTGGCAGGAGATCCTTTAAGGCACTGAGTACTGCTTAGAGCCCAGGCCTGAGCCTACACAGCCCAGTGCCACGGTTTTGGTTGAGTTTTTCTGGATGGTACCAGCAAAAGCAGAATCAGCCTCTTTGCAGCCACCTTCCCACAGAGTTAAGCCCTGCATTGCATTTCTGGCAGCCAGATCTACAGGGGAGGCCAGGCAGAGGCAGGCCTTGGATGTTCCAAGTTTCCCACTGCCTCCTCCCCTCCTGCTCTTGGTGGGTTATTTATTTTGCTTGCTTTTTTACAAGCCTACTTTTTTCCTGCAGGTTGCACAGAGTTAGGTTTCCAGGCAATCAACACTTGTTAAATATTCCACTGAGCATGATATTGCTCTCCTGTCTCTGTCTACTGATGCTCGGCTACGGTAATTTGCTGAACTCAGCTCTGCTGTACAGGGATTTCTAAAAAATAACAAACCTATTAATAACAATAATTAAAAAACACTTGACAGGTGGAAACAGCACATCTAAATTGTTCTGTGTGCTTCAGTGGGAGGAGGGGTGCTGAGCCACTTTTTCCCAGTACTTCATTCGGGCTGTGGGTGTTGGAGAGGTGTTGTTTAACCCTGCTTGATACGAGCCAAAGTGTCAGGGTGGCCACAGCAGCTCCACACTGTTGCTTAGGGGACCGTGACTTTCTCTTCCTTCAAACCTTAGCATGCAAGGCATCTGAAGTGGGGGAAAAGAATGGCTTTTGCCAGGATCCTGAAACTGGAAGAGGCAGGGAGTGTCTTTCCAGAGAAAGTAATTATTGGAAGTAATTTTTGGGGAGCTCCACAAGGGGGGTGCTAGGCTTACCCACTCTGGTCTGATAAAAAAAACCCTTTTTTGAGGATTTCTGCCCTGGGAAAAGAAAAACCAGCATGGAGGAAGGATTCATTGCATATGGAAGAAATTATTTTCTGTGTGTTGCTCAGAGAAGTTGTACATGCCTGTTTGCTTGAAGTGTTCAAGCCAGGTGGGATGGGGCATTGAGCACCCTGGTCTAGTGGAAGTTGTCCCTTCCCTATGGCACTGGGATTGGAACTGGATGATTTCTATGTCATGCATCTGCCTTGGGATGTCCTGTATGCCTTCCAAAAAAATCTGGTTCAACTGTTTCTCTCTGCAGGGTTGTAATTCCAGGGGAGGGGAGGGAATACAGCAGTGCAGGCAGAAGGCACCTGGCAAAGGGGAACCCGCTGGGTGGGGTGGGCTGCATTTTTGCCAGCTGGTTGGGTGGCTCCCAAGTCCCCTGGGGCTTCTGCCCTTTGTAGCTCTCCTTACTGTGGTCTGGGCCAGGGATGTGGTTTTTCCAGACTTCCAGGTGCTTTTTTTTGCCAGAGTTTTGGGAGCTTGAGAGACTGGGAGAACCTGTTAATAAGGTTCTGGCAGGGGATCAGGGGCTGCAAGATTGTTAGGTAGTTGGGTGACTGCCCTCCTGTGCCAGTGGGAGGTCTGAAGATATGAAATTTGGGGGGATTTTAAATCCTTTGTGGAAAAGGACCCGTGCTCACGATGAAGGCAAAGAAGTTTACATGCTGTAAAAGCCTGTACAACCTGACTGACATTATCAAAGCCCAACTCAAGCGCTTAGGAGCCTTTTGGGATGCCCTGGGGCTTCTGCTTCAAGCAGACAGCCTTGACCCCTTGCTGGGGCAGGATTCTAAGCATGTGTAATAGCAACTGCAACTCCATGTCTTATGTGTCAGGGTGACTTTTGCACTGCTGTTTATTTGGAGATTAAATTGCTGGAACCAGTGCAACCAATTCATGACCTCTGCACCATGAGAGAAAGGGAAAGAACAGGTCTAGATTTTTTAATAATAACAATAGTAACCCTTGGTGGCATAATTAAGGGGAGATTGTAGCTCTGAGCTATGTTTCACAGTGTCTGTCCACACGGAGGGAGCTGTGAGCCACATGCTCCAGCCTCTCTTTCATTACCAAGTGGGCTCTAACCCTGCTCTTATCCTCTCGGCAGCCTCTGCAACACAGTCAGCTCGTGGATAAAAACAGGAGTTGTCCTGCCACAGCTGTGAGCTGTGTAAAGATGGGTTTGAGCTGGGTAATTTTCTCTGTGTTTGCCCTGCAGTCGCTGGACCCCGTATCATTAGCCCCAGAGGAGGTGGAGAGGTGGCGGCAGCTTTGCTGTAAGCCCAGTTAGGAATCTTGTGCAATCTGGGGAAAAAAAAAAAAATCCAGGTTTTCCTGGCTTTACTTGGGGCTCTGCCTTTGCTCACAAAAGTAAGAAGGGTGAATCTCAGCTATTTCCTAGGAATACAGAGCACTTAGCTCCTAGATCAGGCTACAGGGAGTTGATAGCCAGACCCTGTAGATTACTGGGGGGTGGTTTCTGGGTTGCTTTTTAGTATATCCTTTCTGGAAATCCAAGCCTGGTCTTCTGTGTTTTGGCAGGGGGTCAGTTCCTTGGCTTTTCCACTCCATTTGCTGGGTTGTTAAGTTGGCCAAGCACTGTCACGGATTTTCTCTCTTCCTTCCTTAGCGTGCTGAACCGCACCCCGGTGCACCTCGTCCATGAAATCATACTCGTGGATGACTTCAGTGATGACCGTAAGTGACCCTTTCCCTGTCAAAAGCAAAGGGCCAAAAAGCCTGTGAGAGACTGGGATTAGTGCTGAGCCAGGGAAGAGTTGGCTGGAGTGGAAGGAAATTTAAAGCTCTGTAGCTGTGAAGAGCAAACCCTGCTGTGCTGGTTTTGCATTGCCATATGTAGGATTCAAATTCCAGATGATCCAACCTCTTCTCATGAAAATAATGCAAGAAAAGCGCTTGGCAAATTGTTTTTATGCCCAGCAGATGTGAATCCAGTCCTTACATGGTTGTATCCCACCACGGCTGTGGTGTGTCTGATCTGGCTTTCAGCTGCAGCCAGGAGCAGTTCTGGGTTGACACCACTGGAATTCCATGGGACAATGACAGTCTGACCCTCTTGACCCTATTTGTCTGTTGTGCATACATTTATGTAGGTAGTCAGCAACTCTTGATTTTTTTTTCACCTTTTCCACCCATGGAAAGAGGATTCCCTGCATGGGTTTTCCCATTTCTGAGGTGCACTATAAATAGCATTGTACACCACAGAAACAGCCCACATCCTTCTGTTGTTCCCTCCCAGTTAATAGTGTGGCTCAAGGGAAATCAATAGCTCTGGTCCCCAGTAGAAAGTAGCTGAAGCCCCGGGGCTCCCAGGGAACCACCCCAGCTAAAGACCTTGCCTACTTCAATGGGAGAGTTGAAGATCTAAGTGCTCAAAAATACTGTCTCAGGCATAAAAAGGATGATAAACTGGCTGAGTGGTCTTTGGCACTTAAGTTTCAAGGAGCTGCAAAATAAAGCTGTTTACTTGGAAACGTGAAAACAAAGCTGGATAGGTTTCTTTTAAAAAACGGATCTAGGCTTTGCTCTTGGATGTTATAAATAGGCACTGCCTCAGAGAGCATTAGGGACAGATTTCACACAAGACCCACTTCTTGGCATTGACACCTCCCCAGGAAGTTGCTGAAGCTTGGGGAAGGAGCTGCTGTGATTACGGTGAGCCCTGGATCAGCTCCAGCACATGGGGCAGGCAGGCTGGGCAAGTCTGGGAACTGGCAGAATGGCTGTGACGGGGAAGAGGAGCAGGTGCAGGGACTTGAGCTGCCCTGGAGAACACCAGAGCAGGATTTTTGGAGGGTGGAGGAGGTAAATGCCAGGTATTTGGCTAAATAGGGAAAGCACTTGCCTTTGTGGAAGGAGTCAGGTTTGTAGGAGCACAGCTCCCCTGTCCCAGCATGCCAAGTGCTGTGAGTCAGGGAGAAGGAACAGGGCTGGGTTTTAACTAATCCCAGGGCACCAGAGGGGAGCCTGTTTCCTCTGTAACTTAGGGCAGCCCCTCAGCTACTCAGCTCTTCTCAGCTATCTGACATCTTTGCTGTGTTAGTCTGAGCCTGCTGGCATCTGCTCTGCATGTATTTACATAAAATACATGCATTTGCATAATTCACTACACACACATGGTCAGTTTTTTCCCTGCAACCCACCCCAAGCAATTAGTGCTTTTATCTCATGCCCAGTTGTGTCTCGTTTCTCACCTCTCTCTGCCTGCTGACTTGTTATTCACTGGGATGCAGTTCTTCAGCACCTGAGTTCCCACTATCCCCAACAGATTTTCATTGTGAGTCCCTAGCCAAGCCCTGCCACTTCTGCTCCCCTGTTCCAGCTCTGTCCCTGAATTGTTAGGGGTGTGGGTACAGTGATCTCTTGCTGACAGAGATTTCTGGAGTGGGTAAAAGTGCTTTAGGGGGTGTGTGGGTTCAGGGGTTGGGCAGAGGGGATGGAGCACTCACCTCTGTGTTTATAGTGCTGAGGAAGAGGAGGCAGAGGGCTGAGAGCCCTGAATGGGGTGTGAAGGTCATAGTGTGGATGTGTAGAGGTGGGGGATAGGCTGTGATGGGTACACCTGACATCCTCCACTTTGCTGGGAGAAGTCTTGGTGAGGAGGGATCCTAGGGCTGGGTGTGGGGTTGCAGGACCTCCCTAGCTCAGGTGTAGGTGGCTGTCAGGCCTTTCTGTCCCATGGAGCTCAGTCCCCAGCTTCTCCACAGGGCTCTCTTTGAACATCCCTTTCTCCTTGCTGGAGGCTCCAGGCCACCACAGGAAGCTCCTGCCCTGCCAGGCAGACACGCATCAACAGCTTGTGCGTTGCTTTGCAGCTACCAAAAACAGTCATTTGCATTAATGTGCAGAAATTTAGATTCTGACCTGAACCACAACTTTTCTATGCTGATTTTAGAGGCTAATTCAGCTGCTCTCAGTGTAAATCTGCTGAATTTACACTAGTTTTATGAAAACTGGCTGCTCTGCCAGGCCCAATTTATGCTTCATGAGCTCAGGGGTAAGGCTGTTGTGACCCAGCAGTGCCATTGCCCTAACAAGCCATCAACCAGTCCAGGACAGGGTCTTCTCCCTGCTCCCAGTCTCTCCTAGGAGTCCCCATTTCTGCTGCCAGAGCCACTGTGGGGGCTGGGGGTGACATGTCCTCCCTTTGTGTCTCCCAAGCTGATGACTGCCGCTTGCTGGGCCAGCTCCCCAAGGTGAAGTGCCTGCGGAACGGACGGCGGGAAGGTAAGAGCTGCCTGCTCACAACTGGGAAACACAGGGAAGGTAAGAGCTGCCTGCCCACAACTGGGAAACACAGGGAAGGTAAGAGCTGCCTGCTCACAACCCACCTGGGAAACACAGGGAAGGTAAGAGCTGCCTGCTCACAACCCACCTGGGAAACACAGGTTTTGAGAGGTGTGAGAATGATGGATCCAGGGGGAATCTCCATGCAGTGGTCAACAAGGAGGTCAGCGGCTCCTGGGAATAATGGGGGGGCCCCTGATAAAAGAAAATGTTATAAAGAGCTGGGATTTGAAATGGATCTCCCCTCTCTCACTGGAAAAGATGGGACTATTAAGATTTCCAGCGAGACTCAGCTGTAGCTTATTAACCAGAAACTTAGAACAGGCAAAACAAAGCCCCAGGTCTTATTTGTAAAGATGTTTGCTCTAATGAAAGAGAGAAGATCTGCTCCTGCTCCTCCTGTGGGATTTTTTTTTTAATAATTAATTATATTTGTGAGATTAAGAAGGACTATATGGAGAATGAATGCATGTCCTACTGGACTGCTGCTGGCAACCTTTTGAGACATCTTCCCATCCCCCATAGCCTGACTGTGTTTCAAATCCTGGTTTCCAGTATTATGATAACTGAAAACAAAGAAGTTTTTTGATACTGCAAATCCAAGGTGTGCATCAGGTCAGCGTTGGGTTGAGGAGTCTGAGGAGTGGAGAAGGTTCTTTTCTCTGTGGATTCTTTCTGTAGAGGGTTTCAGCTCTGCAGGTCTGGTGACAGGGTGGTGTCAGGCCCCATGGGTGTAAGAGACATTCCTGCTTTGGCAGGAGATAAAGGAAGATCTCCACAGACCTGCACCTCCCTCTCACCTTTCTCCCCTGTGTTACAGGGGTATGTGTGTGCTCATCTTCAGCAGTTGGTAGACCTGCAGTTTTGCTGCTCTATATTGGTGCTCTATAAATCAGTCACAATGTGGGCACTCAACCTTACCTTGCTGAGTACATCACTTAAACTGTATCTCCCAGGGGCTGCCAGGATTTGGGAAGGGCAGGGGTGGGTGAAGAAGAACATACCTATGCACAAGATCTTAGAAGTCACAAAAGAGATACAGGGGCAGGTCTGCATTGCAGGAGGAGACCTTGGCAAATGCTGGATGCTCCAGGCTTTGTTCATGTGTTCCCTCTCCTGCTCAGAGGCTGTTCCTTAACCCCTTTCCCTTAGGGAATTTTAGTATGAAAGTCAGTGACCTCCTGCATGAACCTGATGTATGGCTGCTCCCTGAAATCCTGTCTCTCTTTATCTGCCCATGTGTCCCCTTGTATTGCCACTGTTTCTCCATCATAAAGAAGTTCTGCTCCCCTTGAGTCACCTGTCTCCTCTTGTTCACCAACAAACCATCTCCTTTCTTATGCCATGGTTCCCTTGAGCCTTCACTGAAGGCAGAAGTGTTGGAAAGCTGGTTAACCTGCATAAGTAGGAACAGGACATCTTTAAGAGCAGTGATCTTGCCAAAGAGTCTAGTGTGAAATTCATGTGTGCAGCTGCTTTCCATGACCTCCCTCATTTTTCATTTTTCTTTTTCACAAATGCATGCAGCAATCCATTCCCATCTCCAGATGATTCCAGATTCACCATCATGGCCCTGATAAGTCAAGCACCTTGAAAAGCCAACCCTCTTTCCTTAATGGAAAATGTGTTACCATTTGAGCTGCAGATCAGCAGTGCTCCCAGGGTGGGAGAGAGATCTGGGGGTCACTGAGACACAGAAGGGGTCACAGCAGGAAAATTAGTAGTATGAGAAAAGCTTAATTCTGGCACAAAGTGTTCCCACCCTCAGCTTCTCTGTCTCATTCCCTACTGCCTCACATTTGTGTTAGATTTGTTGTCTGCAGAGAGTCATGAAAGTATTTTGAGTCGTGTTTTGTCCCAGAAGGTGACAGCAGAACTAATTGTGCAAACTACATATTGGCATAAATGCCATGAATCAGTAACCTTGGTGGAGCCATTTACTTCTTTGGGGATCTTAGGAAATGCTTGGCATACCTTGCAGCACTGGAAAGGAAACAATGAACCTGGGCCATGTTTCATCTGGGTGGGATTTAGGCAGGTTAAAACCCAGGAGAAGCAGGAGTGGAGGAGCTGGGGATGTTACCCAGCCATCTGGGCAGCAGCTGATGTGGTGCCTCCCTGACAGGTCTGATCCGGTCCCGAATCCGTGGGGCAGACGTGGCAAAAGCAGGTGTCCTGACCTTCCTGGACAGTCACTGCGAGGTGAATAAGGACTGGCTGCTCCCTCTGCTGCAGAGGATCAAAGAGGTGAGTGCTCCTGAGAGACCAGAGTCACCCTCAGGGGACATCCCCGATGTCCCCCTCCTCTTCCTCTCAGTGGGCATAACCATCCAACCATACCCAGCTGCATGCAAGCATTCAAGTAAGGGGTACAGAGAAGCCTTTTGGGGTACAAAGAGGCCTTTTCTGGTGTTCCTCCACTCAGCAGGCAGGTGGGGTGTCTGTGACTGGGGGAGCATGAGGGTGGGTGGGACGAGGTGGGCACCCGGGGCAGTGGGACTCTTAACTGGCAAGCACAGGTTGAGCGGTGATAGGGGAATACGTGGGCAGTGCTCCAGCAGAGATTTTAATTAGGCTCATGTAAAATGCTCAGTGATGATGATTTAAGGGAGTGACGGCTCCTTGAATAGGGGCCGAATTTAATTTCATGCAAATTAAGCGCTAATAAATTGATTTAATAGGATTTAAATTCTGCTGATTTCAGAGCAGACAATGACATTCGCCTTTCTCTGGTGGCGACTCTCTTGCCAGACGTGCACACAGAGGCTGCTGGCGCCTTGTCACTCGAGTCAGGGGAGCTCTGTGCCCATGACCTGCTGGCAGCGAGTGCAGGAATTGAAGCCTTCAGCTCCGGTGTGGATGCACCATCCTTTCCCTTCACTGTGCCTCGCTCCTTCGCCCTTGCTACACCTCTGGCTCCTGATAGCCAGTGTTAATTACTCAGCAATTTTATTACTACTGAGCTGCATTGACATAAGGGCAGCTGAGGAGCAAGGGAAGGCTGAGGTGGTGGGTCATGGGAAAACCTGCCTGGCTGGTGTTCACAGTGCCCCTCACCTAAGGCATCCTGCTTTTCCCACCTGCAGGTGTGGTAGCTGTGATGGCTGGGCTGTGCATCCCCTCTGTGTGTCCGTGATGGGACCAGGGGCAGAGGGGGCACAGCACCAGGTCAGGTCCCTCCACATGGCCGAGGGCAGTCGGTGCTGCTGGCACTCAGAGCACAGCCAGCACTGGAGAGGTCCCAACCTCGGTTTGTAGGCTGGGCCGCAGAGCTGCTGATGGATGGTAATGTGATGAAATTGGTCTTTTCTTACCATCTTATGGTATGGATCGTGGCTCCGGTAGAGTTATGGGAACACTCGCTGTGATATCCCACTGGAGCCTCATAGCTGGCCTGTCCAGGGAGGGATTAATTTCTAAACTTCACAGCATCACTTGTTCCTCTGGGCTTGTTAAAGGCTTTTTAAAGGCAGGCATTCCTCGCTTTTTGCCAAAGCCCGGCTTGTACTTCAGTGAGGAGTATCCACAGCAAGTGCCTCTTTCCCAGGCAGAGCTTTTGATGTATTTTGTCAGGAGAAGGGCAGCGAAGGCAGCAGGAAGGAGGGCTGGCAGATCTGCTTTCCCACAGCTCCAGGATGGTGCCCCATGTCCAGCATCCATGGGGTAGGTGAATGTGAATCCCATGTGCAATGTCAGCATAGGAGTTTCAGTGCCTTGTGGTCTGAATGCAGCATCAAACACACACATCACCTCTATGAACTCTTCTGGATTGAATCTTTCCCCAGCTGGAAGTAAGACAGTCTGTAAGCTTGCAGTGCTGCTCATGCTGCCCTGACCTTGCCAAGCATCTTGCAGCCTCAGGCAGTAGGGGAGATGTGCTACAAAGAGTGTTGAGGAACCTGCAGAGCCAGAGGGGTCCCACTTGCCTGCTTTTTAACTGCTCATCATAAGGGCAGAGTCCTCAGTCTCCTTCTTCCAGGCCCACCGTACCCATCCTTGCCAGCAGGGTTAAGGTATTGATCAGTGAAGTGTATGAAATGTTACTGCTGCCACCTTCAGGCTGTGCTCTCGAGATGGGCTCCCTGTCCAATTGCTCCATGAGGATCAGCTGCCTAGGAGGAGCATTTTCTCACTCTGTTGCTCCTAGGAACAGTCTGTTTTGAGCTAATGTGGTTCAAGTTCCAAGCAAATGAGCAGTAAGTGCCTCAAAGCACACCCATCACTTTTGCCACCACAGCCCAGCAACCCCACACTTTGCTTCTTTTTTTTTTTTTTCTCAGCCAGAGCACCTATTTCTGCCCCTTTGTGGAAAAGAAAGTGCCAGAGCCCGTGTGTGCCACCATGCACCCGTGTGGAGGTGCCCCTCAAGCTCCACCTCGAGCTTTCCCAGCAGCTGATGGTTCCCCCCCCACTCCGAGGCTGTTGCTCACTGGTGGGTGTGGGCAGCACGTAACCAGCATATGGATTTGGAAACAAGCAGGAAGAGAAGTGATGGAGTGTGGGGGGGAGAGAGAGGCTCTGGGGCATCTCAGCCCTGTGCCTGGGAGGGGGCCTGTCTCAGGGAGCAGCACTGACAGTCAGTGTCTCACACCATTTGTGTTTGCAAATGCGTGGTTGAGAGTGTGGGCCTGGGATCTTATTTTTACTTATGGAACAAATATTTCTAAAGCCATTAATGGTGCATTTCAACTGAGTAACTTTTCTAAAAATGTAATTATGCATCCCGAGGTATTTTTACAGTATGACTCAACAAGCTTGCCCCAAAACTGGATTTGCAAATGGCACTGGGATGAACCAATGAATGGTGACCCCCTACTCCCAGCTCAAATACTCTCCAGTCTGGAGCTTTCCTAGGAAAAGGGAGACACATGAAGGTCAGCCTGCCTAATCTTTGCCTAATCCTGCTGTGGGGACAGAGGAGCAACTGTGGCCCTCTTTGTTGACCATTACAAGGTCAGGATGTAGAGGCTGAGAGCTACACTGCATCCAAGGTCTGTCTCCAAGGCTGAAATATGTCTGTTATCTTCAGGACCATTTTCAGAGTTTTTTCCTGTTGGTTTAGATCCCTACATTGGTGTGTTTGAGACGGGCATTGCAGAAATTAATTCTCAGGTTTGTGAGAGAGAATTGAAGATTTGGGTGTTGTTAATATTAACATGCCCTGGTATGGGTGGTTATCAAAAAAACCAGAAAGATGAAGCTGCCTATAATAATATCTGGTGCTCAGCCCAAAATAAATCATAGCAACAGCACTGTGCTCTTGAGCATGCTGTGCTTTTCTTTTGAGGGTCAGAGAGACCTTCATGAAAGCTGAGTAAATATATATGTTCCCAGGACATGGCAGGGAAAGCAAGGCAGGGAGAAGACAGCACTGCTCAAGGTTAGCATTTTGCAGTAGTGCTCTCAGCCCAGATGTGAAGGGGATTTTCTTACAAGAAGTTGTGCTGTGCAGTGAGTAGCAGTGGAATTGAAACTGGGGGTGTCAGCTAGCTGGGAGTGCTCACCAGTAAGATGCTTGAGGGGCAGGTTTTAAATGAGTGGATGCAATCCTTTCTCTGCAATGCTCAGCACACAAAGCAGATGCTTTGCTTAAAACCTTCCCCCTAGCCTCAGGCAATTAAAGGACAGCCTGGCTGTACTGAGCTGTGGCAGCCTGGGGGGCACTGTGCAGCAGCCACGATGGATTTGGTGGGTTTGAAAGGCTCTTCGTGCCTGGATGTGGCTTGTGTTTCCCCGTGCAGCACAGACGTGCAGCAGACCTTGCCCTTTCAGTGAGATGTTTGACCCACAGAAAGTGATGGTGAGACCCCTGGCTTGACCCTGTTATGGAAATACTTGGTATTTGTCATGCTCAATTGGAAAATCAGCTCTAGTCCACCTTCCAGCTCATGGCTTTTGGTTGCTTCTTCCTATAGCTGCATTTGAATGCTTCTTTGTCAGGACTAATTTCTAAAACAAAGTCTTTCCCCAGTGAGAGAGCAAGCCCGCGTGTGCTCAGATGCTTTGCTTTGTATAGCTGTGAAAAACAATTTGATCTGGTGAGGGTAAAACCTTGAAGTTTGAGCTATAATTGGAGTTTGGGATTTTTGAAAAGAAAAAGGGAGATAAGAGACCAGTCAAATCTGTCAGTCTCTTCCTCATGTAGATATTTTTGTTCATAACTGTTTGTATAATCTCTTTGCCCATAACAAGATGTTAATTAAATCACCACCAACTATTTTGAATAAATCAGGTCTTTCTTTTTTAACCCTTTCACAACTTTGGCAAAACTGACTGTACTGCCATAGTTGGTGCATTTAAAAAATAGCCATATTTAAGCTATTTGGCTGCATTTTTCCTCTGTCATTTCAATTGCCTGTTTGTCACTTGACTTCTGAAATCCAGTTAAAAGTATTTAAGGGAGGTGAGAGGGGAATATTTTGGTGAATTTGCAAAAGGCAGAAGGAGCTTTGCATTCAGCCCAGCTGGCTGCCAAGTACAGGCACAGTCTGAGGAGAAAGAGGCAGTGAGGGGCACTTGCCCTTGGCAAAACTGAGTGACACCAATGTTTCAGCCACTTGGTGTCCCCAGAAGTTTGGAGTCCCTTGCCCAGTTTGAATGGTGCCATCTGAAGTCACGGGTGTTTTTGCTTCTGCTTTGCAGGACCCCACCCGAGTGGTCAGTCCCGTCATCGACATCATCAACCTGGACACTTTTGCCTACGTGGCAGCTTCCTCAGACCTCAGAGGAGGTGAGTCCAAGCTTTGTGTGTGTCCTGTGGGCATCCATTCCATGGTGGCAATGCACAGTGGCCTTTACACCACACCTCTCTCTCCTGCTGCCTCACAAAAAAGCACATTACCTCTGCTCAGTGCTCCTGCTGGCTGCTCCCACACAGGTAGGTGCTTGCTACAGTGGATGAGGCAGTCAGGAAGGAAGGAAGGATCACGTCAAAGCCACCATGGGCAGCACTGGAAGCAACAGGAGGAGATGGGAGATGTCTAGGCAGCAACTGGAGGATGCAAGTGTGGTGCTTATTAGTATGCCTGTGCTATTTGTAGCACACAGTATCCATCAGAGCATGCTTCTCTCTGCACAGGGGGACTAGGTTTCAGTAGCAGCTTTAATTCTGATTTTTCCTGCCTTTGGAACACTTGACTTTGAAATTGTAATGCAATGTGTTGTTTCTTGTTCATATGTAGTAGTAAAATATGTTAGGCATTGGACTTGTCTCTCAAGAGCTGCATCTCTGTGGCTTAAGTCATTTGAAAGTGGAGAAAATATTCCCTCAAACTCAGCTTCTGCAGCCTGCATTGCCTCCTAATCCATATCAATTTCTAATTTCCCCGTGGCATTTCTCTACTCTGGTTTTAGGTTTTGACTGGAGTCTGCATTTCAAGTGGGAGCAGCTTTCCCTGGAGCAGAAAGCCAAACGCCTTGATCCCACCGAGCCCATTAAGTAAGTCAGGAGGGGAAGGAAGCACCCGAGTAACGGGGGGCAGGACAGGCTTCTCATGTGACCTCTTGTGTGTCCCCATGCACCATGGCAGTGTGCAATCTCTTCCAGGACATCTCTGAACTTGTAGTAGCTCTAGTGAGCTCCTGGCTAGACTGGGTTTTGCAGAACAGCTTCGCCTTGCCACACTGAAGCCTGAGAATGTCGTGAAGATGGAAGGGGTGTATTTATGGTTACTGGGGTTTTGGTAATGCTAAGGATTATGGTTAGGGAAAAAGCCCAGTGCTGTAGACAACTGCTTCTTTCAGTTCAGCTACCACTTAAAAATAAGGCAGTTTCCTCATGATAAACTTGGTGTCTAGTCCAGCCTTCCCAGATCAGCATTGCTCTTCTGGACCTCACTGAAGACTCCTCAGAAATGGGGATGTGCAGGAGGGGGAGCAAAGCTGAACAGGAGAGGAGATGCCATGGGAAGGAGAGGGTCCTTCCTTCTGCTGGAAATCTCTGCTGGCAGCAAGCCTGGTGCTGGTGTCTGCAGCCCCAACCAGATGTGAGATGTGGAGGACACCAAGTGTTGGGGAAGGTCAGGGCCTCAGAAGGCTCCCAGGGGAGAAAAGCACTGCTTCTCCTTAGCATGCTGCTGTTAACAGGAGCTCTCACTGGCTTCCCAAAGGCTGGCCATGCATTCCTGATCACTCTGCAATGTAGGGCACTGTGGAGATTAGCATGGGCACAGCAGTCACCCCAGCTCCTCCCAAGCCTATACTGAGGCATCCACACTGTCTCCAGTTGAATGGAGATGGGACTTGTGCCAGCAAACAAGTCTCCTTAAGCTATCTTCTGGGTCTGCCTTCCCCTCCTCCAAGGGCCTTCTCTGTGCAGTTTTCTTAGCTAATCCGAAGAAAGAAAAATAACCCTGGTTTGAAATAAAGATCACACAGCTAGTGATGGCTTTTAAAAAGCCCTTCTGAATTGGCTCTGCCTTCCTCTCCCTGGTGGAATGGTGCTCTTAATAGGCTGGCTCCAGGCAAAAAGCCCGTCTGAGTGAATAACCCCCGAGTGCTAAGTGCATTTTTGATGCTGAAGCCTACAATCAGGGCTGTCAACTTTGGGCTTCTAGGAGTTGTGCTGACGGGTGCATTAGCCAGTCATTAAGTGCCAGGCAATTTATGATTGACAGCAAAACACCAAGGCAGCTGAAAGAGAGGCTCAGATGCATTTTGGGGTGTTTTGTCCTTTTCTTGGTGAGAAGGTGATATATAGTTAATGTTATGATTATGGAAGAGGAGGCAAAGGGAAGGGCTGCTTCTGTGCATCCAGGTGCTGCAGCAGTGCTTGAGAGTGTGTCCTCTTCTCCTTGTCCATTCTTCAGGACACCCATCATTGCTGGGGGGCTGTTTGTCATCGACAAGGCCTGGTTCAACCACCTGGGGAAGTACGACAGTGCCATGGACATCTGGGGTGGGGAGAACTTTGGTGAGTTGTTCTTCATCCTCCTATGCGTTGCTCTATTGGCTTCCCTCTCTGAGTCATGCCAGATGGATACAAGGTAGTTTCAGACTTCACTTGGAATGTTCTGGGTGGTTTCCCTCATTTATATTCATAGGTTGTGGTGTTAAGAGAGTGAGAGATCCAGCAACCACAAATGATAGGAAGTGAGCAATTGCTGGTACTTGGGACTGCCTACCTTCCATGCTGCTTTGATTTCTGTAGGTAAATACCCTCAACCACACAGTTTTCAGCTTTGGTGTGACCAACAGATGAGAGAGCACCTCATGCACCCTCCTATTCCTTCCTGATCTTATTTTCTCCTTAATGAAGCAAAGAATATGTCTTATTCCATGAATGACAGCATTTCTTAGCTATGAACTGAGGTATCAGTCCCTCCTTGAGTTTGCAGAGTACCTGGAACTGTAGCTCCATCAGCATGCAGCAAACAGGTGGCAAAGTACCAGGGCTGCTTATCCATTCCTGTATCCCTGGGTGGCTGAGAGCTGCCTGGCTCTCTGTGATACTGTCACTTTTCCTGCACCAAAAAAAAAGGGTTGAGCTGACCTAAATTCTGTCACCTCTGGTACTTATCGTGGGACAAGATGGACATACAGAAATCTCCTCCAAGCACACTTGAGAGGGCACATGAAAAAGGTAAGAGCCTGTCCCTTGTCCCCTTGTCAAGCAGAGCTGGATTGGGCTGGGCTGTTCTCCCTTTGAAGCTGCAGTGATGCTGTGGATCAGAACAATAGACTGTACCCAAGAAAGAAGGGGGAAGCACTCAATGTCAGGCAGACAGATCAGAACCTGGCTTTAATGGCTTGCACCTGTGGGGAGTGGGGCTGGCCAGGAAGGAAGGCTCTTGTGTCTCAACACACACAGCAATGCTGTCAGCCATCCAAGGGAGCAGATGCTGCTGCCTTGCAGTAATACATGCACTGCCTGGCACTGGTATTGCCTTTACATGCCTTGTCCCTCTAGATTTATTTTATTTATTTATATCTTGTTATGCAGTAGGAATCTCACTCTTTCATGCTTTCTCTCTGTGAGCGAGTGTCTTGCCTTTGAACTGACCCAAAGTATCTGAGTGGGGTGGCTGTGAGGCGACCTGGGAGGGGAGTGGCAGTCCTCCCACCTTCCCTGCTGGATCAATAGCCCAAACAGAGCATTCAAGAAGGGAACTAGACAGGAGAGGAGCTGCCATGCTGCTCCTGACCTGCTGTCCGTTGGTGCTCGTCATTCGTCTCTGACAGCAGCCAGCAGGAGCTGTTCCTGGGGGATGAGCAGTGACAGGACAGCCTGCTCTTGGGGAAGCTCCATCCTGGCCCCTTGTCCCATGCCCTATAACAGCAGGCACTGTGCTCCTTATGCCTGGCTGTGGCTTATCCTGCAGAGGAGAGGTTTCCCTTACTGGTGCTATGGCCCAGGAGGCTGCTCCTGACCAAACATGCACTGGCAGTGCTGCAGGGTGTACCAGGGCCTTGTGTGACAAAGGAAAGCAAAATCAAGGTTAACATTGAAACAACAAAGTGCAGGTCTGCATAGCAGCAGGGCAGATCCCATCTTGTCCATTCCTCTGGGAGCAGAAGCATGCCTGGCTCATAGCTCCATCTCCTGCAGGTGTGGCAGTCAAGGGCAGCGTGTCCCATCTCTCCTTTGCACCCTGCTGGCCCTGGGCAGGGAATGAACAGCAGGAGGTGACCTGCTTGTTTTGGGCACTTGCAGTGAACATGGTAGCTTAGTCCTGAGGGGGTGCAGGACTCTGGTCCTGAGGAGCAGTGCTGCTGCCTTTAATGTTACTGATGGGGCAGCTGGAGGGGGCTGGAGGCTTCAGGCAGAACAAAAGTGAGCATGTTTGACTTTGAAGGAGGATACCGTAGGTGTTTTGCATCTTAAATTCGCTGAATTCCCTGCAGACGAGTAATGGCAGGAAGGACTTGCAGGCCAGCAAGAAGTGCTGGAGGTTTTTGCTGAATGAAGGCCAAATCCAGCACACCCCAATGTGTACTGCTCACACCCCTCCTGGGGGTCACTTGGAGGGGCCACAGGCACTGGCAGCATCTCTTGAGGGTCAAGGGAAGCACACTGTTGGTTGCTGCTCCCCTGGCTCCCTGTACTGTGCTTTAGCTGGTGCTGCAGTTTGCCTTCCCTTGGGGCACTTGGCTCTTGGCTGCCTGTCTGGAGCCCTTGTTTGTTACCTGCCATGGATGGCTCCATGGGTGATCCCTCCTTGTAGAGACTTGTGCTTTTATTGTTTCTGCTCTACCTGGAGCAGGATCTGCAGGGTGCAACTAGCCTGAAGCAGACAGCTCAGACTCCTCAGCATCTCCTGTGCACTGTATCCTCATTCCAGTTCACAATACACAGACATGACCCCTTCATTAGGCTTTAAAAAGATCAGGCAAGGACTGATTGGTGCAAGTCTTTCCCTTTCAGCACATCAGGGAGCTGCTCTTCTCCCAGGCCGAGCAGAAGGACCAGAGGAGGGGAAGGCAGCTTGCAGTAGCCACACTGTGCTCCACAGCTGCTCAGCTGGTTGTCCCCTTGTATTGAGTGCCCTTGTGACTGACACAGCAGTGCCAGCTGAGTGGCCAGTGCTGTGACACACAGACAAGTGACAGCAACAGCCATGTGCCAGGGGAACGGAGAGCAGCAGCTTAGAGTGGCCACATCCTGCCATAATCTCATTTCCCTGCAGCTGTGATTAAGGTTGCTCCCAATATAGCACCAGGACATGGCACAAAGCCATGTTTTATTGGCCTGTTAATACCCAGCACTGGGGAAAGTGGTGAGGCTCCAGCTGCAGCTCTTGCCTGTAAACATGGCAGTGAAGGGAAAGGGGGGAATTTCTGGAAAGGAATACTGCTCCCTGCTGTGCTTTCCCACCCCTGCCATTGCTTGTCCCTGCTGTCAGGGCCAGCTGTTGCGGATGGGATCAAAGCCTTAAATTTTGGGCCCAGGCATCAAGGCAAGAAGGCTTTGAAGCTGTGTCAGCCTCCCATTCCATCAGCTCAGGAGCAGGTGGGTGTGCTGGGAGCGGGATAGGAGGAGCAGGAACCTGGCTCCCACCTCTGCAGCAGCTCAGGGCTGAGCTGTGTGGGCTCAGAGAGCTTTGGAGGTCCAGGCTCCAATTGGCCTTTGCTCCCTGAAGCTGTGAGCTGTTTTTGGAGGGATGGAAGCTTTGTAAGCCAGCAGTGCCTGCCCATGGAGGAGGAGAAATCCTGTCCACATTGCCTGATGGCCTTCCTGCCAGAGGTGCTTGTCTTGCCAGCATCCAACCTGGGGACAAGTCATCCTTGTGCTGGCATATATGAGGGGACTGCTGGGAGCACAAGCTGGCAAAGACAATGGGTGTTCTCCTGTCTTAATTCTGTAGTTGAATGAGGGAGTGTGTGTGGAAAGGAATTACTAGTTTTGAAGCAGATACATGCTAGATATAGCTCTGCACTGTCAACAGATGATAAAATAGGATTCAAAGAACTGCAGAAGCCTTTTCATTTTAATTTAATTTCTTTTCCACGCCGGTTCTGTCTGAGCATGACTGTCTGACAATAGAGCTACAGATTCATAGCTTCATAAGCATCAGGACCAGATGGACCCATTAGATCAACCATGCTGCTTACCCTTCCTACCTCATCCAGCTCCCTGCCAAGAGCTTTATAACTTCTGGTGTCAATTGTGCCACAGGCTCGCTTTCCTTGAGAAGGGCCCTGTGGGCCAGCCATAGAGTGACTTGGAGTGATTGGGAGACATTTCCCATGCTGACAACTTACCCAGGTTTTTGGGATAATCCCTCCCACTACTGACCTTTGCTTGTGTGAAGGTGTGTGCCTTACTTGACTGCAGCATTGGCCCTCAAGGCCCATAGTGCCTGGGCAGGGTAAGCTCCTGTCCATTTTGGGACAGGCGATGGATGCACAGCTCGCTGTTCACTTTGCAGAGTCAACAGTGGATTCATAAGATAATGACAGCTGTAGTCATTAATGGAGAGAATTCATAGCTTCTCCTGGTGAACTTGACAGCCCTTTGGAGGGAAGTGACTCTGAAACAGGCACTGCAGAAGTAATAAGGGAGGCACAAAACTGGCAAGAGGGTTCTGCAGTGTACAGGAAGGGACCTGCTTATGGTCTCAGGCTCACCATTGTTACAGCGCCTGCCGTGCTAGAGGCAGGTTTCAAGTGCACTGACTTCAAACAGCTTGCAAAGACGCTTTGAAATGCGCTTTTAAGGCCCTTGTGCCTAGGAAAGCCCATCTGGTAATTGATTTACCCCAGTTTAGTGTTGCAGAGGATGAAGGAAGAGCTAACACCAGGATTCAGACTGCTCTAGGACAGAAAGACAAAGTGCTGAAGCTGCTTCTCTTACAGAAATCTCCTTCCGTGTGTGGATGTGTGGAGGGAGCCTGGAAATCATCCCCTGCAGCCGTGTTGGGCACGTCTTTCGGAAGAAACATCCCTACGTCTTTCCAGAGGGAAATGCCAATACATACATTAAGTAAGTGGTTTGTACTTGCTTTGTTTCATTTTTGTTTTGTTTTGTTTTGTTTTTTTTAAATGGTCTTGTAGAGAGAGGGGGGAGCAGAGAAGACAGGCAGGAAAGTTTGTTTGGAAAACTTTGAAATATCCTTGGGCAGGAATTTCTTGAGCTGAAGAAAATGTAAGTCAATACAACTGTCCCATAGGATTTCTCCAGTGTCGAAAATATGACAGAAATAGGACATTTATATGGTAGCTTTCATCAGCACAGAAATGGAGGGATGGCCCCAGCACATCCCTGAGCGCTGGCTACTGGAACATCAAATGGTTTAGACCTTGAAGTCATCAGAATACATTCGTAATGACCTGAAATCAGGCTGCCAGCAATGTCTGTCAGTAGCCAGTGACCTTAGCTGAGGACTCAGTGTGGCTCAGCTGAACCAGAAAATCTGGTTCCCAGTGCCTCTCTGGGATGGGAGCCACACATCTTGCTGGAGTGGGTGGCTCTGTCTCCAGGCTGGTGCTCTCTCCTGAGCAGAGGCAGCAGTGGGCTGCATCTGGCTGGCATGGACACCGAAGGGACTGCCAGGGCATGCCAGCTGAAGGGCACCTCTCCTCACACACAGGAACACAGGCTGAATCAGGTACTGAAAGGGTTCCCTGAAATGGGCTAAGATCCTGGAAATATCAGGCAAAGAAGAAGGAGATCCAGAAGTGGGACTAGGCATGGGAAAGACGATCAGAGCAGCTAGTGAGGTCAGGAAGGATTTCCTCCATGTTTAGAGTGTGAGGCTGAACTGAACATTGTTGCTTAATTGAATGACAGAGGAAAGCACTTAGAGTAAATGCAGGGTTGTTTCTGAGCTAACCCGCAGCTGTGAGTGCTTACACTCCAGGCTTTCCTTTTAGGGTGGGCTTCCCATGGTTAGAAGGAGCCAGCAGCATTTCTGAAGACCCAGGTGTCTGCCAGGTTACTGCTGGTGCAGGCTCTCTGCAGCTTCCTCAGCCTTTGCCTGAGACAAGGGGGAGTGCCAATGACACCTCTCACTAACACCTAATGTGTGATTTCCAGCCACACAGTGGGTGGAGCAGGAAGGGGTGGCGGTGACAGGCACGGGATATCATCAAGGAGCAGAGCACTGGTTTGAGTATCACTAGGAGAGCTCTTGCTTTCAGTAGTGAAGCAAGACTACTTCAGAGGGGGCCTGGGATGTTGCAGAATGAAAAGGTGGTGCCTGCATTGCATCACCTGCAGGAAGAGCAAGGGGAGCTTGGATGGGTACAGCTCTTCTGACTCCCTGTCAGGCACAGGCTTCTGGGCACTCTGGGGATGTGTGTGTCATGCCTGGGTGTGAGCCCTGGCATTTATCCCCGTGTTTCTTGTAAACTCAAATGAGATCAGGAAGCCAAACAAGGAACACTACACATTGCGGAAGGTTAGGTACAGATGTAGACACTGATTTAGTCGTCTCTTGAGCAAGAGCACTTAGAGTATTGCCTTAGAGAGGGAGAGGAGGAAGCCCATGAATCAGCAAGGAACTGAGAATCAGTCTGGAGAAATGCACCTGTAGGCATCAGGAGCTGGGTTGTTATTAACCTTAGGGTATCTATCAGCCTTAATGTTAGAGTGTAAGGACTGAGAGGAGAAGCAGCTCCTGGCAACCTGATGCTCTGTAGCACTTCTGTTTAAATAGAGGTGTTAGCAAAAAATACCTCCACCTTTCTGCCAGATACTGATTGCTTTTCCACAGAGCCCCTACTTCAGTGTGAGAGACAGCTCAGGCTCCAGTGTAGTTCTGGCTTCATGTGCAGAATAATCCTTTTCTGGGCACCTGGGACTTGGCTGGATCCAGAGCCTGCCCACAGCACCTGCAGCTTAGTGGTGTGGCAGCAATAGCTTGGAGGCACTGGCCTGCCTTGGAGCAGGAGACTGGATGACTCTCCTGATCTGGGCAGGGACAGGCAGATAGGCATGGAGCAAGAAATCCATTTGCAAGAGGAGTTAGAGCCATCTGAAGTTAACAGAAGATTTGCTGAGGTTCAGAAACCTTCTGCAGACACACCTGGCTGATGTGGGAGACTGGCATTCATGCTGCAGCACTGTGGTGGGGCAGTTTCTCTTTTAAGTTTTGAATGTTGAGGTTTGCCTCACTGAAATCCGGGAGTGCAAAGTAGGAGAGTCCATTCAGGATTGAAACTAAGGAAATATTTGCAGATCTTTGGCAAACTTTTCAGAGCTCCATCCCAGCCACTAAATAAAATCCCAGGCACTCCTGCCTTGGAGATGATGCTTAAGACAACCTTCAGCTTTGGGTCTGGTGGATGCAAAGCATCCCCCTGAGTTTGAAATGGTGAATTCTTCATCCAAGCTTTATTTGGCCTGATGTGTTTGGTCCCTGGAGTAATGGGAAAGAAGGAGTACCTTCTTAGTAGTGAGGGATGGGCTGGCTCAGAGGGGGCTTGGGTGAAGACCAAGCTGAGGGTGGGAGGAGGGCAGGATGGATCAGTTGGTGCATTTTGGAAGGTGTCACCGTGCAGGCTCCCCTGGTTTCAGTGTGTCCCGTTGCCTCCCTCAGGAACACCAAGCGCACGGCCGAGGTGTGGATGGACGAGTTCAAGCAGTACTACTATGCTGCCCGGCCCGCAGCCCAGGGGAGGCCTTTTGGGAAGTAAGGATTCTTCCTTTGCTGCCTGTGCCCTGCTGTGCCCTGCCTGCTGCAGAGGGTGCTCACAGAGACGTCCCCTGCTGTGGAAACGCGCTGCATTGTTTCTGTAGTGACAATCAAATACTAATGATAGGCACGTGCTACAGCAGTGAGGTGGATAAACAGCCAGTTCAAATGCCAGTTCAAATGCTGCTTTTATTCCAGTGAGTGAATCAAACCCAGGTGGGGGAAAGCCCCCTCTGCCTCTGTCCTGTCCTTGGCATTACATAGGACTGCTTCTAATCCCAGAGCGAAGTTTGGCAGGGAGAGTCCAGAGGTGTTGGTGGCAGCTGACAAGCAGGAAAATCATCAAATTTTTGGCCTGCTGATGCTTTATTGGAAGGCAGTAAGTGTTTGTGTGCAGGGAGTTTGCCATTCATTCTGTGAGGAGTAAGAAATGCCTCCCTGTCAGGAGGACTGTATATATTTGTGTTGCATTTCTCACTTTCACATGCTCTTCTTTGCCTTAGAAAGTTTCCTTCAGACTCCAGGGGGTTCTGAGTCCAAACTTGAATTCCTTGTGACCACTCTTCAATCTCCAGGATAAATAATTTGAAGTCCTGGTGACTCCTCTGTTTTCACTGAATTAATATCCTCCTTCCATCCATCAGCACAGAAGGAAGTAGCAGCTCTGTCCTCTCCTTAGTGTAGTAGGCTATAGAGAAGCTGACCTATGTGAAAAGGAGGTACTGGAGGCTTCTGACTATTCCATAAAAGCCAGCTCATAACAGCTCCACAGGTGGAGACTAGCCCAGGGAGGAGCTGGAGTTTTGGAAATGTCACTGTACAGCATGATCCCCCAACAGAAATTTTGTCCTGATTAATAAAAGAAAAAAGTATTCCACTGTGTGATTAACTTCTGCTGGCTTAGCAGCGTGTTTAGGTGCTCTTGCAAATCAAGGCCTCCTGTAGTCCTGTAAACCAAGAGTGACTTAGAATAACAAATAGCATATTTTAATTTCCTAATATGTTAATATGTTCAGGTAAGGGTTATTGCATAGTAGACAGCATATATGTTTTACTAATCACTTGTAAATGACCATGCTCTTCCATGAACCTTTTCAGCTGCAGACTCCTTGTGAAAATAACAATATGCCATCGTGCCATTTCACCAAGTGAGACCTCCAAAGAGACAGAGATCAAAACAACCGCTCAAGCTCATGCAGAGAGAAATCAGAGCTGCTGATGCTCTTGTGTTTGCCGTCTGTGCATTTCTGATGGGTTTCTCTCAGCCTCCCTTTTTAGTGTGTTGGGTCTTACCTTCATCATTTCCATTGTATCTCTGTGATATTTTCTTCCCACAGCATCCAGAGCAGAGTGGAGCTGCGAAAGAAGTTGAAATGCCACAGCTTCAAGTGGTACTTGGAGAACGTTTATCCCGAGCTTCGGTACGGATGTGCGATCTCCACCTGCGTCCAGCAGGCCAGTGGGGTGCTCCATCCCTCCCTCCTGCCCCACAGACCAGAGACATAGGCACCCCCTCCCTTGGGCCTCACAGAAGGGCAGAGTGAATGTTGTGCTGCACAGCTTGCTCACAGTGTGATACACTGCAGGGTTTTGGGAATCTTTGGGGGTCCCTTCCACTCAAGATATTCTGTGATATTTGCTTCCCCTTTGCTGCAGGGCTGGTTAGGGACAAAGCACCAGTTATTCCCATTTGCTCTCAGGAATTCATTAGGTATCCTCCTGCCCATGCTGTGGAACAGGTTGTGTAGGGGAATAAGAGAGTTTTCCTTACAAAAGTATCCCAAGGCAGAAAATCCACCATAGCCTCTGCTGGGGTGTTTTGGTACTTAGTGACTCCTAGTTACTAAACAAGCACCTAATTTCCAGTCCTTTCACCCTGCCTGTGGCACTCAAGGCTTTTCTGTTGTGAAACCATTCATTCTAAGATTTTATGACTTGTATTCAGATGGCTCTGCCTTGCTTCTAGCCCAATGCTTTGCTAAATATTGTTGCATTTGCACAGATATCTTTCAGTTACCAGTTTACTCCAGAAACCATTGCATTCATTCCCCTGGTCCCTATCAGAAGCCATCCTCAGAAAGAATGGTAAAGTTCTAGAGATACCTTCAGGGCCCTGCTGGTGCAATAGCTGAGTGCAGTGATTTCACAGTATCACTGTGTGAAAATGATGATTTATAGCNTTTTTTTTTTTTTTCCCATGTGTGGCATTGCACAGCAGCATTCACAGTCAATGCCAGGACTCTGTGATAGTTTGTTATAAAGTTCCCCTCTCCTGTAAGCTGAAGGCTGACCTTCAGCCTGCTCACAGCCTACTCCTGGCTCCTCTGTTTGCCTTGTGCAGTTATTTGTTTTTTCCTCTTATAAAGGTCAGCCATCCATCTCTGAGCACTGCTTCTGCAGTGTCCCTGTCCACATGCTGCTCTCAGTGCTTCAGTATTGTGGTAGATCTTGCCACCCCTTGTTTTCTGGAGGTGAAATGGTGCAACCTTACCCCCTGAGCCTCCCTGTGCATGGGGCAGTGCGATGTTGTTTTCACGCTGTTCCCACAGGATTCCCGAGGAATCGCTCTATCAGACTGGGATAATCAGGCAAAGGCAGAGCTGCCTGGAGTCACACAAATCTGAAGACCAAGAGCTCCCCATCCTGAGCTTAAATCCTTGTAACAGCAGCAAGGGCACAGTGCCAAAGGCACAGGTAAGATGTGTCGTGTATCCCTGTGATGCTGGATGGGAAGAAGCCGTGGGGGCACCTTCAAGTTGATTTCTTAAGGTTGCTAAAGCTCTGTTGGAAGATTTACCCATTCTGCCAGTGTCTTTCCTTAGGCAGCATGTCTTTAAACCCTAGCAACTCCACCTGACCTTGGTGGAGGCCCTGGGCAGCAGCAGGGACTGGTGCAGGAGCCACAGGACAGTGTGTCCCACTCACCTCCATGGGAGTCTGTGCTGAGCTCTTCCCACTGCCCAGGAATACCACGTGCTGCTAATCTGCACAGATCAAAGGCAAAGAGAATTAAAACTTCCTCTCATCTCTCAGCCTTTTTTCTCTCATAATGGACTGAGTCGCAGTGGCATTTGTAACTTCATAGTCTGCATTCTCTCAGTACTGGATTGCTCATTAAACTAGTGAGAATTTAATGAGGATGATCTCAGTTTTTTCAGTCTCACTGAGATGAGAAAAAGCTGTATGAATTGATGTTCTCAAAAGCACAGCCTAGGAGATTTTAGAGCCAAGAGCAGGCACATGTGCCTTGCAGCAGAGTTTCTGGAGCAAGACCGTGAAGATACCCACAGCTTCAAAACTCACCTTTGCTTCAGGCTTCCTTTGTGATTTTGTCAGTAAGTTCTGTGTTCCCATCTATAAAACAGGGAGGATAACAATCCCTTGCTTCTCCATGGTTGCCATGAAATAATTCAGTAGTAAATGGTGTGGTGTGCTTGCTTCCACTCGACTGTACATCCTTAACCCTCATGGTTACGTATTCAAACCAAGTAGCTGTGCATATAAAAGGCCCAGCTTGGGGAGATTGCTTAAAATATCCCTGATTTGTGTGTGCAAACAAAGCATGTCATATGCATCTCTTTCAAATGCAGTTGCATGCCTATCTGTAGGCAGGAAATTAATATCTGTTTCACAGCATGACAAAATCAACAGTTACTACTTGAATATTAGTCAGTTCAGAAAATGGAGTTAATATAATTGCAAGTGCCACACAGTAACACTTCTAATGGTTTCACTGGTTTCCGTGTTCCAGAATTGTTTTCCTTTCTTCCACTGCTACATGGACTTTTCACACAAACAGCAAGCTGATGAGAGCAGGTCATCATATTTTTCAGGGCTAGCTCTGCAGAAGAAAGGAAAAGTGCTCTANCAGGGAAAATCAGTATGAAAAATGCTGCTGCAAGTTAGTGTTTCAAAATGAAGTCATATTGGTCTTTCTGAAATACCAATTTGATGTGGTATTTTAAAATGAGAAATGTCATGCCAACAAGTTGGATTGTTTCATTCCCACCAAACACATTTTGTTGTGACATTTCTGTGCAGTAAACTTTTGGAATTTTTCACGCCATGAACTTTTCATCTTCCTGTTCTGATTCTGCAGCAGTTTGCAATAGGTCAACACTTCCAACTGGATGGCAACTCCATTTCTTGTGCACATCCAGGACTAACTCTGCAAAGGAACAGAAAAATGCACTACAAACAGATGGCAGAATGGATACACTCAGTGCACAGCAGGAATAGAGAAAAGCCTTTCCTTTTTATCTTTGTCTTTCTAGGATAGTTCTTTATTACTTGTACACATGGAGAATAGTTCAGATTAAAGCAGGATATTTAAACTTTTATTGTGAATAGAAACTTCTATTTTAATGACTCCATTGCTACAAGACCACCTGAACTTGTGGATGACATGGGTATTATAGTCACCAGGCTGTGTAGGATTGATTATGCAGCACTTCTGAATGCTACTTGGTTTTGCACTTGATATACCAGAATAGAGCAATAATCTTCACTTTTAACATACTGAAGTCATGTCTTGTTTACCCTAAGCTTCATTTTGTGAAAAATAGGCTTAGCTAAATCAAAGCTGTGCTTTCTTGGCATTCAGTAAGTACCATGAAAATATCCTGGCTGTCCAAATTCTTTATTATCACTATTATAGTAGCAGTAATTTGGTTGCTTTGATTGCCTTTCTGTAGCTGTCTCCCTGTTGGGCTGCCCTAGCCCTTTACTAGCATTACATGCATGAAGTCTTGAGACTGGTTTTGAAAAGATCTGGGCTGTCATGGTTTGAGGAGAGAGGCACAGGAGCTGTCAGATGGCAATCAATTGCTCTTTATTTTAGGTTTTTCTACCTGTAGTGTAGGGGAAGGGTGTTGTGAGACCTCTGGCTATATCCATGGTTTGGGTAAATTGAGACAAGTACTCAGTGGTGAAATCAGATTGACACCCTTAGCAGGTCTCAGAAAACCTCCCTGATGGTGTCTGGTCTTGGTCCTGAATTACTGAAAGGGGCACTGAGGCACAAGAAGACCCCTCATCTTTGTGTAGGAGAGCTCTGTCTTCTCATCCTGGGGATCTGCTTGGCCCTTCCCCTCCAGAAGGCCTGGCAGTGGTCAGGGTGGGCTGTGTCCCCTGAGGTGGCTCTCAGAGGGATAATGAGGTGGTTGAGGACCCCAGGTTAGCTGTCAGGGGGCACCTGAGTTAGTGAGGGGCAGAGATGTTTGTGTAGTGCCCATCCCCAGGGCACAGCAGGCTCTGCCTGTGCTCCTGCCCACTGGAGCCCTGGCACTCCATGCCTTGTTGCGTCTCATTTGCTAAATGAACAGATTGATTTAGTTTTTCATGGGAGAAATGCATCAGAGGGAAAATAATTGATCATAATTTTGTCCTCATCTATCTAATGAAGATGTGAGTAGTTGGGTTTTTTTTTTTCAAATCAAGTGTCAGTTGGCATTAGTTCATAGAGTTTAGAAAAAACATCTGACTGGGATTTATTTAAATCATTAGCAGCTTCAGGAAACCTGTCATACTTCAGATAAAAAATCTGAAGGTGCTTTGACCTGGATATAACACAAGTGTGAGCAGTTGCTGCAAGAGGAATGTAAAGCTCAGGCATCTTTCAGATGAGCAAGGAAACAGGGGGAAGGCTGCAGCATCCATTTCCTGGGCCTGCACCCCAGAATACCTGGGGTTTGCAGCTGAGTGGCTGCCATTGCATTTGGGTGGCATGACCTTGACTCTTCTTGGGAAGGAAAGGCAGTATAATGATCTGCCTGGTGTGGCTTTGATGCTCATCCCAGTTGGCTTGAGGTCCTCGGTGTGCTGACTAGATCTGCACTTTTTTTGGAGAGCATCTATCCAAACTAAGTGACCCTCCTGAGACACCTCAACCATAAACATTCTTTTCTGACCTTCCTCCCCTCAAAAGCCTTTGTCCTTCTCCTCCATGGGCATGACCAGCCCTGGCTGTAGGCTGGCTGGAGCTGTGGGAGCCAGGCTGAGCGAGCAGAGCAGGGGGCAGCAGTGTCATCTCTGCACCAGGTTGTCCTGGGCACCTTGTGTACTTTGCTTTCCTTCTCCTGAGGTGTGTGGAAGTGCCAGTTGTATCCCACGGTCTTGGATGAGGGCAGCACTTCGCTATCCTTAGGTGACTCATGCAGTCGCGTGCCTTGGGAAGTCCTTCCCTGGGATTTTAAGAAGATAATTGGATGATTAGATTGTTGCACCTTCTTCAGGAACACTTTTGTCTTGCTACCACCCCTGCTTTAGGGTGTGGCTGACCTCTCGCTTGGCAGCACAGGCTGCTGTTACGGAACGCTGGGCTCCCGTGGTTCTGCTCCTTCCCAGGCCGAGGGGCTCCTTGCTCCATCTGCCAGCCAGGCTATGCCAAACCAAAGGTCACTCTTGAAGATAATTTCCTCAGTTCACAATAATGCTGAGTAACAGTGACAGGTGCCAGCTCAGATGATGCTAAAGCCTTGAGAAACAGTCGCAAGCCTCAGATGAGGGGGTTGGTGTTATCTGAGGCTTTGGGGAGAGGGGGTTGCTGGTTGTGCTGTGCAGCTGGTGATGCTCTCTTCTCCAAGTCCACCCTCTTTCTCCTGGCTCCATCACCCTTCCATCTTTGCCTTCGAAAAGGCAGGAAATGTTGATGTCAGTTTTACCTCATATATCTGTTTTTCTTTGGTTCTGGGTCAGCTCTAAACCCTGATGGCATCTCCTCAGGCAGGTCTGCAGCCTTTAAGCCAAGCTGGCTCCTTGCAGGGCTCCTTAGGAGTACCATGGGCTGCCCCATCCACCAAAACCTCTGTGGTGCAAAGCTCTGCTGCTGTTACTGCTGTGCTAGCCCCATCAATGTGCCAGGGATTAGGAAATAAAGTAGTTCCTCATGGAAAAAAAAAAAAAACAAACTTAATCCCAACTCACAAAAATAAGGGAAAGGAAGGGACAAGATAAAAATTTGTGTGGCCAAGAGCATGTATTTTAACTCAAAGTCCTTCATGGATCCTGTGGTGTTCAACTGACTTCCCTCCTCCTCCCTATTCAAATTTCTTCATTTTCTGCATAATTTTCTTTGGCTTTCATCTAGGGCTGAAAGGGAAAAAGACATGATTAGAGCTGGATAAAACATTTTCAACAGGACTGGCTTCCATAAAAAGCCATTCTGCCGAGATAGATGAGCTGTGTGAAAATGTGTCAGCTGAGATAAAGACAGTGGAAGGACAGCCTGGGGGCAGGAGGGTAGGATCCAGTGTCAGCTGTGGGACTGATGCACACTTCCAGCTCCAGAGTCCTCAGTTCTTGCGATGAACAACAGCTTAGGAAAAATGGTTACCACCACCCTTCCTATCCCATGGTCCACTGCTGGATGAGGAGATGGCCCTGCCTTGAGAGGAAGGTTTGAACATAGCCTGGTCTGGAAAAAAAATCATGGAGAACCTTTGGTAGGAGCAGTCTTCTGTGAGATAAACTCAGTGAAGGAAGGTTAAGATGTCAAAACAAACAAGCAAAAAAGTCCCATGGCCTGGGTTAGTTGGAGAATTCAATATATACACAAGTTACAGGATTAACTGGCTGTCGCTGAGGAGCCTCATGGGTGCAGCTTCAGCCCTGTCCTGAACTAAAATGACAAACAATTGGTTAAAAATGTAAAGCAGGTTTTCAAAGCAGCTTGTAGCAGCGTGGGTGCCAAGAACAGATGTTGGAGCTTGCCCCATAGGGTTTGGTTCTTCACAGATGCTGGACTAATTTGGCACCTGATTTCCCAGGCTGGTGGTTTACACAGCAGCTGACAGCATGCATGGTTGGGATGTCTGGAACGTGTTCACTGTAGGATCAGGTAAACCCTGCTCCATATGACAAAGAAAAGTAGTTGCCAGAAGGCCCTTTGGGTGTGGATTACAGCTTTGAAAATGAATACTTGTTATGTACCCAGATCCTGAGCAGCTCTTGCTGAGGAGCCTGTGGGCAGGCTGTTCAGAAAGCCAGGTTTGATTTCCATGAGCTGGTGGGGAATAGCGGGCTAAGAAGCACAGAGTATGGGATCACAGTGTGGAGTCCTTGTGGAGCTGTGTCTGCTGTGCAAAAGCGTGTTTTCCCTTCCAGGTGGCTAAGAACCTGAATGAAAGTGGGATTTATATTCCCAGGAGTTAAATGCCTGTAGCTGTCTGTTTTGAAGTTGAGGAGAGGAGTTAGAGCTGCTGACGGTGACAAATACCAAAGGACTGGAAGTGTTTCCCTGCTCTAATAACTCATGCTAATGCAACCTAAAACCTCCACCATTCAAAGTCAGGGGAGCTGCAGGCATCCCAGCTCTGAGGGTAGGGCAGCCATTCTTCACATTCCCCTCCAGCACTCAGAAAGGGTTGAAGTCTCCCAGGAGCCCCATTTTTCCAGCCCCAGCCTAACAGCCATATGTTTGAACACTGCCTTGCCCTCCACTGCCAAAACTGCTGCTCACATCACTTCTCATGGAGCTCTGACTTCTTCATAGCTGAGCTCCCAACTGTTTCCTCTTTGCACCTTTTCTTTCACAGCAAGTTCAGAGTTTTCAGAGCCTGTACCCTGTCAAAGCATCTGCTGTGGCTTCTGGGGTCTCTTGTGGGACTCTTTTGCTCCCTGGCCTTGCTGTCTCTGGCAGGGTCATTGCACTCTGATAGTGAAGCCAGCCTGCTGTTGGTCCTCCAGCCCTGCTCACCTGCCCTGCCACGGCTCAGAAATCTGCTTTCCATCTGCTCCCACTGCTGCTGCTCAGGGCCATTCACACAGCAGGAATTGATCCTGCTTTGCACTCTGGCTGGGAGCCCTCAGAAAACCCTTCCAGCCCCGCTCTTTCTAATTTCAAAGTTACAAGCAAAACCCCTGTTCCAGAAGTCGCTCTCCAGGGTTATGTAAAAGCATGGTTTATGGTTATGGTTGTGGTTTCCCATCAGCCAAACCAGCTCTTGTCTGCTTGTGCACACACACGACCAACAGGGAGGCAGACACCCCTTGGCTGGGATCCTCTCAGGAGGTGCTCTTGGGTAATACAAGCACAGGTGAGTGATAGAAAATGTTCAGCTGGAATAAACGTTGGAGTAAACTTCTGTGAAACACTCCTGGGCTAAGCAAGCAGTGTGTCTGTGCATCCATGGTGCTTTGTCCAGCACATTTGGAAATCCTTGTCAAACTATCAGCTGCTCCTCTTTTCCTCCCAGAAACATCCAGTGGTGAAAAAGATGGTAATTCCAGAGATCTCCTGTTGTTTGGTAAGCCTCACACAGGACAAAGAGTCTCTGCTCCTCCAAAGTTTATTTCTGGGGCTGAGAAGCTGATAAAAAGCTGGTGAAAATGAAAAAGCAGCAAAAGAAAAAAAACCTCCAAGACAGATCAGGGGAATGGGAGTAGCAGTGGTTATAGCAAACCAGTACAGCAAACCTTTGAAATTTGGTCCCACTGCATTCATAGAAAACAGAGCTTTACCTCTCATTTTTGTGGTATTTGGTGACAGAACCCCAAGAGCTGCAGACATTTGCTATGTATCACCTCTTGTCTCCCACTGACAGCTGCAAAGCATCTCTGCTGCTCTTCCCTGAACAAATAGGATTACACATTGTGTGGTTAGTAGTATTCCTGCCTCTCTTCTGCTTTTTTCCCATCCTTTTGTTCTCCAACCACAGCCCAATTCTGGCAATGGAATCTTCTGTCTCATGAAACATGTTCTTCCAGCAGCTTTTGTAGACATTTTCTTTGGTACCTGCAGTCCCTCAATGACACCTGCAATTTTGGGAAGGCCTGAAACATCCCATTGACTTCTCTTGCTGCCTCTTGAAGTCACTGAGGTTTGTGCTTGATTTTGTAAGGGGCAGGATCCAAGCCAAAGTGTTTGTTTTCCAGGTACAAGAACAGCAAGAATCAGCACTGCTCTCTCACTGCCTTTCTTTGCCTTCCTCTGTGCAGGAGTGGACGTACACGTACAACCACCACGTCCGCCAGCAGCAGCTGTGTTTGTCTGTGTACACCCTCTTCCCTGGTTCCCAGGTGCTGCTGTCGCCTTGCAAAGAAGGTGACAACAAGCAGGTGAGCCTTTTTCACTGATCCCCCATTTTCTTTGAAGTTCCCTTTCTTCCATCACAGTAATACTGCACATTAAATGGCCTGTGCTGTGACTTCATCTGGGAAGCACAGTCAATTTGGGAGTACAGACTCTGGCCTGTTCAGCCCTTTGCCTCTTAAATGAGTGTGTTGATAAGAATGTCTATTAGTGAGGGTGGTGATTTGGATACTTCAGTGCAGAAGTCAAACCCAAACTAGCAATTTAGTTCACATGGGCTGCCAGTCAGGCAGCAGATGCTAACATTTCCCTGCAGTTAATCACTGAGCTGGCATTTGAACCAGTGACCTGGGGAAAAAGCTGTTAGTAATATATTATCTTCCTGAAGCCAGGCAGAGGCCGAGTTAAATGAGTGTGCTTCTGATGGGAAAAATGCTCAGCATGTGCCCTGCTTGGTGTGGGTCTGGGGACCTTGTAGTTGGCAGCATCAGCCCACAAGGGCATGATGACAGCTGTCCTCTTGCTGCTGGAGCAGTGCAATAAAAGCATCGTGGGGAGGAAGCTCGTTCACCTGTTTCTCCTGTGGCGTGTCTCCCCTCAGCGCTGGGGCAAAGTCGGGTCGCACATTGAGCACATGGCTTCACGCTTCTGCCTGGACACTGAGACCTTTGGGGACACCAACGAGAGCATTAAAGAGCTCGTCATCAACCCCTGTGAGAGCACAGCCATGAGCCAGCGCTGGGACATGGTGATGTCTTGACCTGCTGGAGGATGTGCACGGCGGGGACGGGCACCGGGACGTGGCTACACGCGGCTGAGATGCACCAAATGGGGCTCAAATCCAAACCATTGGGGGTCCCTGTGTGCTGTGGGACAGGAGGAGAATCGTTCCAATAAAAATGGGACACGGCACTCCAGGTGGAACAGCGGATATTGACCGCCAGGCATGCAGCTGGTATTGGCCTGGTGATGGTCAAGGAGGAGGGATGGCAGAAAAACAAGCTTGAAATGTTTTAGAGGGATACTGGGGCTCCTGCAATGGGCTGTACAGAACTTCAGCATGCACAGCGTTGATTAATCTCCCTGGAAACGCAGGTAGAAGAGCCTTTAATGCCTGAAGGAGACTTGGGCTGAGCAAAACAAGCATCTCAGTAGCTCCTGGGGGTTCAGGTGGGTGCACAAGGTGGGATGTGCCAAAGGATGCTAAGAAACATCTCCAGGGATCCGATGGAAGACACTGAATTATTTTTGCACTTTGCTGTGGATGTTTGTCTCCTGCAGACAGCATGGGCAGAGCTGTGTTGCAGATTTGAGTTGGTACTTGATCCACGTCCGCGTTGTGTGTCCAGAGGCAGAGCAGTCCTTGATGGCCGTGGGCAGGACCAGAACAGCGAGTGATGGGGGAATCCTGCTCTGTGCTAAGTGCACATGGTGCTTGTTGAATCTCCAAAGCCCAAGCAAACAGAGGATTCACTGCGTGAGATTAAAGGATATAAATTTCTGTCAAGCTGGGAGGAAAGGCAGTAACGTGATTATTTCTCCTCTCTGAAGGCCATGGGTCTCTGAAAACTGCCCTAAAATTTCGCTGTGTGTCTCTCACTGCTCTGCTGCAAATCTGAACTAATTCAAATTTTCACTTTTCTTCCATAAAAGTAATATTTTTGGTAATTGAAGGTAATTGTGTCATATTTCTGTTTCCCAATTTCCAAACTATGTATGAAGGGACTCCCATAAAATGCTGCTGCTGATGGAACAGTGAAGGTTTAATTTTTAATTAAAATTAGAGACTGCTCCAAGAAAGGAAAAGGGATATTAGCTGGGTTTGCTTCCCAGTTATTTTGTAGCCCACAAGATATAGTACTGAAGAAAAGGTTTGGGATTCCCCGTTCACACCTGTGAGCATGGCAGCCTGGGCCACCATGTGCCTCTCTCTCTTAAAGTCACTTAACATAGCCAGACCAGGCAGAAATTATTTCCTCAGCTTTTGGAGATAAGTCTTTTGCCAGAGATCATGTCAGGTGCTGCCACTGTGTGGGAGTGAGGTGACTGCCTGAGGAGAGTAGGACAGCCGACCTCAGGAGGGGTCCTGGGAATAGAAGGCTGGAAGGTCCTTTCCAGCCTGTCTCTCAGGGGAGCTGTCACTTCAGCCACAGGTAACAGGCTGTGCATCACCAAGAGCTGTGCACACAGCTCTCATGTTGTAACAACTCTCAAAGAGAACTTCCACAGGTCTGTCAATGTGACTTGGAAAAAAATACATAGTTTCTGTCTAAAAATGCTAGGATTTAGTGAAAATCCTATCCTTTGTTTCCTGTGCTGCAAACTGCAGGTGAAATACCATAAGCTTTAAGCCTTCAAGTGCTCTCAGCATCCCTTCTTGAATAAATTGCTGGCTTTCAGGATTTTACTGCCTCAGTTTCTCCTCCCTTAGTACTGGGAGAAAGCCATGTGTATAAATCTCTCCGGCTTTAGAAGCAAAACTAGTATAGCTCTTTATGTGCAAAGGTCACAGTGCAAAATGCTTTTCATGTGCTGTGGTGATTACTAACCTCATCAAGCTCCCTTGGTGCCAGCCTCAAGGGCTTCTGTTATGAAAGGGCTGGAGCAAGCTGTCATTTCGTGGTGGGAGGTGGCATTGTTTCCGTGCCACCACTCTGCAAAGGAAACAAGGGGGAGCACTTCAAATGGAATGGACCCATTTCACAAAGGAGGGCAGTGACACTGGGCTTCTTTTTAATTGAACAGGGACATATATCTACTTTTCACAATGGTGATGACAGGCAAGCGGTAGTAATTCCCTGTCTAGTGTTTACAAGGAAAGGCAGCTCCCAAGAGCTTGAAGCTTAACACATTCACACCTGTGCTGTGCCCACAGTCTGGGGCTGCCCAGCAGCTGGCAATTCAATTCTGAAAATTCACATTGCTGGACAACTTGTCATTGGTTTTGAAGTTCAGCACCTGGCAGGTACACTCTGAGCAGGACCTCAGACTTTCCTAGCTTTACTGTTTTCCATCAAAACTGAAAATCTCCGTTCTCCTGACAGCCAAAGCTCTCTAAACTGCTCTTTGCCTTAGCAGAAACAGCTACCTCATTACATATGTGTGTGTGCTTGAGCACATGGACCCATGGGACCTGCAGGGATGTGTTCTAGGAAGGAGTTGTTTGACCAGCTTTGCAGCTCTCTTGCCTTTTGGGAAACACAAATGCTATAGCAAACCCCTCCTGTTCCAAAACATGCACTAAGTGATCACTGTGAACATGTCTGGGGACAATGCAAGGCAGGCAGGGGAGAGGGGGGCATCAGGCATGGTGGCCCCTACCAGAGAGCAGCAGCCAAGTTCAGCTAAGTCTCTTGCAGGCCCAAAAGCCACCACGTACCTCACAGACCTGGGGAAGAGCAGCACTTGTCAGACTGGTGATTGTGTCTCACACAGCCATCAGCTGTAACCCTTAGGCTACAGTTTATTTCATGGTCCAGGAAATGAGATTATCCCTATGGATCAGCAGTGTTTTCAGAGAAGCCTGAGAGTATCAGCCTGACTCCTGGGGAGCTTTATATAAAGCTGGCAATGGTCTGGCAGTCTCCAGGGTTGGCCCCAATATGGCATTTAGCAAATCTGCTTAACACCCCTGCTGAGAGACCTCGCATCGTGTCAGGGAAAAGGTTAACTTGCTGCTGAAATCCAACTCGTACCTCCAGGTTTGTTTCATTTATTAAAGTACACTGAAAACAGATGAACTTTTCTTGCTTTGTGTTTTTTCAATGCCTAGACAAATTATTGTCATGCTGGAACAGGTACAATGTGACTGATTGGGATCTAGATGGGCTCCCATGCCAATGCTCTTAAGCCCCAGTGTCATTTGGTAGTAATGCTTTTTGGTAATATTTTGCACTGACTTGAAGGAACATAAGATGAAGTAGAAAATATTATTCTAATCCTGGCTGTTGAGCTTCGTGACAGCCTTTATGATCTCCAGGTAAGTCACTTCTTATGCCTTGGGAAATTTAGATTCAGAGCAGGAAACTCAAGGCTGGAACTACTACTGGCTTTTAAAGAGCCAAATAAGGCTATCTGAAAACAACACCCAAAATCCCAAAACACACCAGAAAAAGTAAAAAAAACCACTTCCCCTCCCTCTCAGAGGAGATCCATGTTCCAATGAGAACAAATCTGTCTGGCTTTAGTTGGGCTGGAGAAGTCTTGCAGTCCTTATGTTGCTGCTTATGTGATTTCTAGGTGTCTTGTGCTCATCTTCTCTCTGTATCAGTGCAGTAGCATAAGATGTAACAACACAAATCATCTGTGCACAGAACCTCAGGTTGCAACATGTTGAGGTAGTGACTTAGTGGTGAAGAGGTAGAAACTGAATTCGAAGACCTTTGTTTATCCAGCAATGCAGCAGCAAAACGGGGCTGGTGGATGAAGACTGGTGGTGGTTCAAGACAAGCACAGCCCTGAGTGCTAATCCCTTCTCCTGATTCTAGGAATGTCTTGGGATACCTTGCTTCATTTCCCTGTCACAGTTTACCAAAATTTTAGTGAAGACTGGGTGTCTTGAAGAGGGAGAAAGCCCAGGATTCGTTTTTGTTGCATGCAACACCAGCACTACTAGGCTGGCATTCTCCATGGACCCTTTTTATCTGCCTGTACAGGGTCTGGTTCAGATGGAGCTCATTTTCTTCATAACAGCCTGTGGTTTAGACTGGTGACCAAAACAGTGTTGATAACACAAAACAATGTTTTAGTTATTGATGTGTCTGCACAGTGTCAAGGCCTCCATCTCTCACTCTGCTGCCCCTGTGAGCAGGCTGGGTCTGGGGGAGAGGGTTGGGAGGGGGCACAGCCGGGACAGCTGCCCCGAGCTGACCAAAGACACACCTCATACCATATACCATGACACTCAGGGGTAAAACTGGGGGGAGCTCTGCCACAGGAGGTCTCTACCTGGCTGGGCATCAGGCTTCAAGTGGTGACTGACTGCCTTCGCATCGCTTGGTTGTTTTTGGGGTTGTTTCATTTCATTTTCCTTCATGACTGTCTTTATCTTGACTCACAAGTGTTTCTCACTTTTGCCCTTCAGAGTCCTTCTCTCATCTTGGTGGGCAGGGAGGGAGGGAAGGGTTGTGTTTTTTGTGGCTCATGCTCTGCAGTACAAGCTGCACTGCTCACATTTCAGATTTTAAAAACTTCAGCGAAAAGCTGGGGGCTAGCATTGTTTGTAGAAGGGATAAAGGAAACAAAGTCAAGGAGGTTTCACACAAGCAACAGAAGAAACTTCTGCTGTTTATTAATGTTCTGGCTAAATTGATTTTGAATGATCAGTCCAGGACCAGTTTTAATGTCCAGCTGCTTTACTTTTTTTTTTGTGGCTGGAGAGTTAAAGGAAACCTGGTATGGGTGTCCACCTTATGTTGAGACTTACATGCTGAAATCCAGTGGCATTGTTCCAGATTCATGGATGTTTTCCTAGTGTCCACTGTTCTGTTTCTCACTGGAAGTGCCTTCAGAACCCTGTAAGAATAAAAAAACCTGTTGCAAGCTACTGCCTCTCCAACTGAGTCTAATTAAGTTTTGAATGGAGCTGCATTTTAGTGCAAAGCTGACAAAAAGCAACACATAAATTTACAGGTAAGAATGCTCCTTTTGTGGAGCTCGGGGCTGTTTTGTTTTCTCTGATACTGCTTGGGCACTAAAGAAACCCAAACTGGTTCTGTGTGATGTACAAAAGAAGTCATGACTGGGTTTCAAGTCTGGGTTTTGCATAAGCACTTGTGTAATAATTGTCAATCAGCTGTCCATCACAATGAGTGATGTCTCTCGTTTTCCTGTGATTTACATGAAAAAGTGTCCAGACAGGGTATTGCTACTGCAGAGGGTTAAATTCAGTTGTAAAACCAACCAGCCATCCAACCAACCAAAGAGGAAAAAAGGAACACTGAAAGCTTGTATGTAACCTGATAGATGTAATAAAAGAGTAATATTGCGAAATAAAGACTGTTCCCAGGGTGAAATGCTTGGGAGTGTGCAAGTGAGTAGAAATGTATTTAGGGTTATTTTTAAGGGCCCTAGTGACTTAGAGTTGCACACCATGGGGACAAGTTGGTAACGCAGCACCTGAACAAAGTCCCCCCCGTCCGCAGTTTTCTGAAAGAACACAAGCCCCTGCACTGCTCCTGTGGCCCAAGCTCTGCTTGGGTCAGGTGTTCAACGTGAACTATGTGGTCCTGACTAACTCTGGCCTGACAGACACCTGGTGGAGACACCTGATGATTCACGTCTCTGTGTCTCTGCAGCAGACAGATAAAACCCTGCCTCCTTTTCACAGCTTTGGAGCAGTTGTGTGAGCCTCCTTAATGGAGATTGGCATCCAGGTGCCGTAATGGTGTTCTGGCATTTGAAATGTTTTCAGAAGAATCAGTGTTACAAGCACTTTGAGCAGTTTTCATGAATTCTGATCCTGCTGATAGTTCCTGGAGCATCCCCATGGACACCCAGCCTATGTTGTGCAGCAGAGATGATTGTTTTCTCTAAATGCAGAGTCAGACCCAAAGCCTATGTGTAATCACAACCAGATCCAAGGGTATTACTAACCTTAGCTCTGACCCTCTTGGCCTAAGCCCACACAACTTGGATGGCTTTTACAAATTTTACTGGGCTCCAGCTGCCCAAGGCCACTGACAACAAGGACATGCAGCAATGCTCATCTCACCAGAAGCAGAAGAACGTGGTGTTGGGAGAGGGCATTCTCATACTGAGGCTGCTGTCACCTCCTTACTAATCCTTGGGAAGTTGATCTGGGAGGGAATGTGCAGAAGGCAAGGTGTAAAGGAGGTTTCCTGGGGGTTTGGCAGGGGTGGGAAGCACTGGCTGACGCTGGAGCTGATGGAGGGCAAAGTGGATGGGTTCACAAGATGTGGAGGCGTGAGGCTGGGGGAGTAACCAAGGACAATTCACATGGTTTGAGCATTAAAACACCAGCACCCAAGGGTGCAGAGAGCCTGGGTGGATCTCAGATCAGCACCCTGCATTTGCAGGGGGTATTTATTTTGATGATAACTGATCCTGTGCTTGAAATGGCTGCCCCAGAACGCTGTAGGGGTTAAAGGGAGTTTGCTTATCTGGTCAAAACATACTTTCACTTCTGTTAATGGAACTGTGTTATAGTGGCAGTGGATTATTCCGTGCCCTGAACATGAAACCTTGATTTGGACACAGGCCATGTGTTGATAACAGGCCTTGCTTGTCCTGTCTCTGCAGCTGTGCATTGCCAGAGCATGCATTGGTATGTTTGCAATGGATCTCAGCGTGAAGGATCGCAGTCATTGCATCTTGAAATTGATTTTCTTCTACGGAAAGCTGTTTGAAGCAAAAACCAATTTGGTTTATATAAACTACATTAGAGATAAGAAGATATCCCTCAGAGTGCACAGGATCAGTTCTGAAGGTGTTTTCACCCTACTGCAAGTAACAAGTCACACAATAAAAGGAATTTCTTCCAGCTGATCTGATCTCCACCCATCCATGAGCTGGCTCTGAAATGAGATAAACCTATCTCCTCTAATTCAAGACAGGTGTATCATATTTCCAAATCATATTACAGAGAGTAGGGAGGCCTGGTGGTGTTAACACTGAGCATATAACCAGGGCAAGTGATGCAGCTTTATCTACTTTGAGGGAGTGGCCTTGTAAATGAGATGCTAAACTGTTCTCACTGATCTGAAGCTGGTCTGTGAGGTTCTACCTGTGCTGCTACCCAGTAAGTAGTGGCTCTGGAGGGTCACCTATGTGGCTTTCTTTTCTTCCTGGATAGATTTGGTGTCTTGTATCTTCTGCCTGATTCAGTCTTTCCAGTCTGGTCCTCAGTTGGTTCCTGTTTGTTTAGGTAGTGTGGTAGCCAACCTACAGAAAGAGCAAAACAGAAAGTATGCCTTAAAAGGAAAAGCAGTGAGGAAAAAAAATAAACACAACAAACCCACCACTTTTTCCTCCTTCCCTTCTCCCAGTCTCTTGGTCTTCTGTAATAGGTATCCCTAATGTGTACTATCATCTAATTTGTAGGGTACCTAAGAGGTATCAGGGCTTGGGAAACTACAGTGGTGTTTAAGATACAGGTGTATTTGCAGTCCAGCTCTGGGCTGGAGACATCCTTCCCTAAGCACAAGGTTTTCAGCTCCAGTTCTAAGACTGGCTATGTTTTGTGGGTCCTGTGTTGCTATTTTCCCTCGGCACAAGTGTCAGGTTGGCTCAGGAACGCTGAGAAGTTTCTCCAAACAGGGGCAGATGGATTCCTAGCAAGAGATGCCAACTCAGGTTGTCCATGAGACTACAGGGGTGAAAGACTGTGGCTGACCAGGCCTGGGGCAAGCACTGGCTGTTTTGCAGGGAGCAGGGTGACATTCACAGCTGAGCTTGTTACCTTTGACAGCAGAAAGCGAATCTTGTGTTGGTTTGGCTGCATGTAGCTGTGGAAATGAAAGGTGCCATGTTCATGTATCACAATAATTAATGGCAGTTGTCAAAAGGTGCCTGAGAACACAAGCATCCAGAAGGGAAAGGAAAAATCTATGGTGCCTCAGCTGGGTTTTGTAAGAAGTTACAGGACCAGGGAAAGAAAAAGAACATGTTCTTAACCTGAATTCACCTTTTTGTGGCAAATAATTATGGCAAAACCGTGGGTGGGCAGATGTGCAGGAAGGGACGGTGTGCTATCCAGTCTGTGATTGAAAAGGGCGGTCCTGAGCTGCCTGAAGAGCTCTGCTTGCTCTGTCAGGTGTCCTGCATGCTCAAGAGTGCGGGGCTGTGCTGTGCCCTCCTGGGTGTGCTGCACCTTCCTTCCTGGTGTGACATTCCTGCTCCTGGGGCCCCATGCCCGTCCCAGCACAGCCAGGGGTGCACAGTCACCTTTGGTGGGCCCCAAGGAGCGAGAAGCCAGTTGTGTTCAGGCAGTGCCAAGTTGTTCCTGGGAGGCTGCTCTTTCTAGGATACCTTGCTGTGCCTGGAGCGTCCTGCAGTTGTTGGCATATTATCAGCTAATTTAAAATTACTCACACAAGCCCTTATCAGTGCATGAGACCAAAGGGTGTTAGTGGACATGACAAGGAAGGTTTTATGAGCCACTTCATGAAGCCAAATCCTCAGGAGCTATTGAGGCTGTAATTAGATTTGAGGATAATAAGATTTTTTTTCTTTCTTCTTTTTTTTCCCCCTCTCTTTTTTTCTGGTAGGAAATCAAGGGAAAAATTGGAGCTCTCAGTTCATTCTTGTGTATTGAGAGTGTGGCTGCAGGCTGTACTCAGTAACACAAACGGATTACAACTTGATATCAAGTAGCCTGGGAGAAGTGTGAGCATGAAAGTGAAGGGGTGTGTTTTGCTGTAGACCATGTGGATCCCTTATGGATGTGCCTGGAAAAGGGCTCCCAAGCCTTAGGAGCCATTAATAATGAAATCAACTAATAACAAGATCTGCAATGTGAAGAGAAAACTAGCCAGCATTTTGTTATGGGGAGAAAATGAGCAAAGCAGCAGGGGACATGCTGATCGTGTGTGATTCATGTCGTCTCTATAATCTCAGCTAAAGTTTTAACAGCCCAGGAAGATGAATTATCCACTCCAACCAACACAGGGATCAGCATGGGGTTTATTAGAAGCAGGCTATCATTTAACAATGTCAGGAGTGTATTTATTATTAAGCAGTAGACTCCATAGTCTAAATGGAAAACCATCACTCCTCCTTAGACACCAAACAAGGTATGTTCATAAAGCCAAATGGCCAATACATTGTATTGCCTGAACACAAATACACAGTCTGCTTTACTGGACCTCAGGGCTTTCTATGTTTAGCTACAGACTAATAAACCAAAGTGTTTGGCGCTACTGGAGGACAAAGCTGTACACCATATGCTAATTTTGCTTCTCAAAACTCCATGGTGACTTCACTCCAGTGAAGAAAGAAGAGAAAGAAAGCAGAGAAAGAATTCTGGGTTCAGCCCAGGATTAGTTAAAAGTGGATGCTTATGGGCCAGGGTACAAAACCCTCTGAAAGCAAATCTGCTTTCTGATATGCACTGTGTACTTTCAGCTCAAAGATTGCTCAGTCCTTCCCTTTTCTTGGAGCCCAGTGCCTTTGTCCGTAAGATCAATCAGTAAAATGTCTGGTAATACACAGCAAACATTTTGGGTTTATTTATTGCCACATTAAGATACCCAGTATGGAAGCATAAATAATACAGTTCAAGTAAACTACCACTTAATGTAGTAATATTTCAAGCTGGATTTGTGGGAAAGGCTTGGGGCTGGCCATGTGTTCAGTCCAACTTTGCGAATCCAGAGTATTTCTGGACCAACAAATATACAATGCTCTCAACTTGTAGCATGGGCAAGGAACTTTTACATTTTGCAGTTCTTGCTGCACAGTCAAACAGCAATCACAGAAACCATCTCCTGGTTGAAATGTGGGAAAGACTTCCTGGGCACAGCCATATGAGTGATGGGCTGTCTGTGACTGTGGGCTGCCACAATTGGCTTTGAACATCACCAAAAAAATCTTCCTTTGTAATTTATGAGGCATGATCAGCCATATTTTTAACACATCCTCCTAATGGCCCTGGTGGGAGATACCTTGAAATATGACAAAGTGGATTTTCAAAATTTAGAAGCCAAACTGCAGAATGAACTGAGAGCTGAGTCAGGGATGGAGCAAATACATCAGACTAATTTTTTTTCACCAATTTTTATCAGCTGTCTGGAAATACCTGATTTCTGAGGTTTTAGCAATATTACAGAAATTTCTTAACATTTCATGTCACTTTAAACGATTTCCTTTAATTTCTCAGATTAGGGATTTGTGAACATACTAGACTAGAAATGCAGGATGTAGATTATGCAGAGTTAATGCTGATCTTTAAACCTGCTCTTCATCAAAAGTTGTTTTTAGAAAGAAAAATGAACCTCCTGATTTTTCTGTTCCTCATTATTGTCTTGCACTTGGAAAGGGAAATACCAAATGTCCATTTGAATGTTATTTGCAACTGAAGCCAGTCTTTGCATCTCACTCTGTGAGATATCTTTTGGTCTGGGGAATGGATCTGGAGGGTCTTGCTGTAACAAAACTTTATCAGTTCTCTTCACCTTCAGTGTTCAATTTGTCCATTCAAATTTAAAGTCCTTTTGTTTCATTGCCATTCCCATCAGCTGCTTCTGCTGCTGTCACTGTTCTCTGAATTCCCCATAACCATTATCTCTTATCAAGTCATAAAAGCAGATATGATACCATCTCCACAGGAATGATTTTCATCTAGGTGTGATGAATACCTCTTGCACTGCAATAGCTTGGATTCGAGCCATGCATATTTTTTGCATTAATTATGTCATTACTGTTTAATTGCTGCAATTAGCAGCATCACTTTCTCTGAGCCATCACTGTCATCATTTGGCCTCCACATTATAGTAGGATCCCACCTGTTGGGGCACCCTATGCAGATGTACATGTAATATGAAGAAGCTGTGCTCATCTGACCACGGGAAAGGGAGTATCTGAGTTAATACCTCTTTGTGAAGGCACCTAAAACCCTGCAAGGTGACCTGCAAAATGGTGCCTCTCTGAAATGGTCCTTTTTTATGTGCTTGTTCTGTAGCTTCAGATGGCTACACAAAGTACAGGAAAGAGGGAATAAGGTCTCAACCTGAATTTTAAGGAGCTTCATAAACTCAATGTATATGCCATCATGACAATAAGTGCCACCTGGAGGTGAGAGGCATGTTGTTTAGGAAATGAAGACCAGGCTGGGACTGTGTGTCAGGAGGCAGTGACAAGGGTGTGACCACACTCTTCCCTGTAGCTGGTCACCTCATGCAGACAGGGATTCAGTTCATAGCTATTCAGGTGATGTTTCTGGAAGATCTGAGTGCTTCCTACCATCTGGTGAAAATGTTAAATGGTGGACTAATGACAGGAGTGTCATCTTGGAGTGCTTTAGGAATCTACCCCTACTTAAGCCCCTGCTGCATGTGCAGTGGGGGGCTCTGTGCAGAGCCACTTGTGGGTTTGTGCCCTAGGGTGACTTTATGACGCTTGTATCCCCAGATTGTCTGTTCTCTTTATGCTGGACATTATATTCTGTGCCTTGAAGACTGGGTCAGAGAGCGAGGGTGGGCAGAAGCAGCAGCACAGAGTCACAGGGTCAGAATCCCCCAAAACAGGCACAGAGACACCCCCAGTGTCCTGGATTCCAGCAGTTATCTGAGACTGCACTCATTCCCCACATTCTGCTGGACTGTGGTGTCGGGGATGGACGGAGCAGAACAGGGCTCTGCTTCTGCTTTTTAGTTAGTTTAGCCAGCTGAGGCAGAGAAGTTTTCCCTGGACTGTTTTTCTGTCCATTTTCTTGGAACTGTTGGGACCTGCTCTGCACTGGGACCCGGGGAAGCACCGAGGGCCTGCACCCTGCGGCCTGCCCGGGCCCGCTCTGGCTGCAGCCTGTGCAAGGCCGGAGGGACTGATAACAGCAACCCCCCACAGGAGAGACTTCCTGAATTTGTCATCTCTTCAGAGAGGAGTTTTGTTATCTGGTATTGTTCATTTTGGTTTTGTGCTCGGGAGTGCCTTGCCTGTTAAATAAACAGGTTTTTTCCACTTCTCTCTGAGGAAATCTTTTCCCGAACCTGTTGGGGGAAGGGGCCATGTGGGTTTGTTTTCTGGGGGGGCCCCTTTTGGAGGTTTTCTCCCAAATTTGCCATAAACCAGGACAGTTTGTAAGACCTCAGGGAACCGTGTCAGGATGAAGCAGATGGAAGGATCTCACAGGCAGGCATGAGACCCTCTGTCTTCATCTTACACCAGGGCTGGCCACAGCACCAATTGTTACACCTCCAGGCCACATCTTCGCTGTTTCTGACTTTTTAAGGTAAAATTTTCTACATTGCTTCTTGTCAGTCTTCTGCACCAAATTAAATTCCATTTGAGATAATGTCAGAGGAGTGCCAGTGCAGCAGGTTATTTGTTAATCCTACAGCTGTAACACCTGGAAAAAGCTGCCGAGGCTAGGGTACACTCATGATATTAGATGAGTACCAAAGTCTGCGTTGCCATTCTGCAGAAAGGAAAGGGCTTGTTTCCCAGAAGTAATCACTCTTCCAGTAACCTGACCAACCCTCGAGAGATTATACCAATGAAAACTGTTTTATTATTCAGAGGCAAGACTAGCTCTTTAAGGAGGGTCATACTTTGTACTGTGGTTGTTGGGCTCGGGAGGCTCCTGACTGTGACTCTCAGGTCTCCCTTCAGCGTCAAGCTGTCTGCTAACAGCATCATCAGCCGTCATTACTGCACAATATCCATCAAGCAAGAAGCCCTGGTATCTATTTAGCAGCAGGAGATTCTTATCCAGGAGAAGTGTTCTTCTGCCTTAAGTCATTCTGCCTTAAACAAGGGGCAGCCATCCTGCCAAATGCATAAAACTCAGTTTACCCAAACACTTATTTTGAGTAAAACAGAGAGGAAAAAAACTTCTTGAATTGCTTTTAATTCTTAGTGATGTGTTTTTTGGTTTTTTTTTATTTTTTTTATTTTTTTTTTTATTTTGCAATGGCCCTGCTGGGAGTTCTTATGATTGTTGCATTCATTTGAGCTTGCTTACACAGACAAAACTCACTCAAGCAAAATCACTGCTGATCACTCTGCAAGTGGGAATGATGATGAGGTGACAGTTATATGGGTTCAGTTTCATGGACATAAACCATCTTCATTGGCTGGAAAAGCTGCCTTGGGAGGAGTTCAACCTTTCCGTGTTTGTTTCAAGCGCTTAGGAAGAAAGGCAGCAATTACAGAACGTGGCTTTAGGTCACTTCAAGTCACCCAGTGATGAACATTTATGCCACATATTACCAGCTTTATAAACTGCACTGTTCTGTGCCAGTGGTTACCCACTGTATAGGTAATTGTAAGACAAACTCCATATTCCAATTGACACCCTTTCTAATTACATCTCACCTTCGTTAGGCTATTAAAGTGATAAATGCCAGCAATTACATTGAACTCCAGTGAAAACCCTCTGTCTGTGGTGTGAGTGATTTCCTCAGGAGCCCGGCAGAATTCTGACAGTGGAGTGAAGCTCTGAACAAAACAACCCCAGAAAAAGGAAAAAAAAATTTTTTTTTCTGAAAAACAACTCAGCTGATAGAGAGTATCTGACACCAAAGTCCATGCCCAGCATCGAAACCACGGCTGGATGGGGCTGTTCTGCCAGCCGTGAGCTGCAGCTTCTTCTCATTTTAATTGGATCTCTGCAGGAGGGGGAAGAGTGAGTGGATCTGGCACGAGCTGCAACATGGCATAAGGTGTTCTCATTCAGCACTGGTGCCTGTTCTGTGGTTGTCCTTTGCACATTCTGCCACTCCCATGTACTTACACAGGAGATCTCCCTCACATGAAGGGACAGGATTCCTGGAATAGGCATGGATGGGCATCTTTGCTCTGTGTGTGTAGGATTTAAATGTGCACAGTCCCCTCTGTTCTAGCTCAGGTGTGGTGTCTTCTGCATGAGCCAGACATGGGTGGGAAGACAAAAATCTGCTTTCTGTCACAAGGATAGGACGTGGCACAGCCCTAGATGATGGGGGAAGCCATAAGGAGGATTCCCAGGTGTTGAGCTGCCCTATGGCAGGGGTGCCCTGGCTTTCCTTCCTCCCTGGCAGCCCTTCCAGAGAGCCAGGGAAAAGAGCAGGTGATCTTTGGGGTTTGGGTTTCTCCCTGATTTGAGTGATTTGGGGGAGCAGAGGAGACAGGGAAGGGAAGGGGCTTTTTTGCTCCAGTGCCTGCAGCACCTCCTCCCAACCTGATGTAGGGAAGGAGTGGGAGGGACACCCAAATGTGACATCTTTCTGTGTGGTCAGGAAGTGGAACAGAGGGTTTGGGATCACCCTGCGGGTCTGCCCGGTTTCCATCTCATAGCAAATTTAATTTTCAGTCCTCACAAAGCTTTGTTACAGCCACACATGCATTTCAGTGGAGACAGCAGCCAGCCACCGCAGGAGCAGATGTTTCTTTTCCTGAAGGGTTGAGCCAGCCACAGGGATGGAGTGACAGAGATTTGTATTTCTTTTTTAATAAATATCATTACTTCTGTTGACTTTTTCCTGAGGGTTCCTGGGGGGCAGCTGCTATTACTGCCAAGAGCATACCCTGAGCTGGACACAGGCTTGCCCAGCTTCTCAGGGATGGTTTCCTGGGGTCCAAACAACTGGGGCTTCCTATGGGTAATGTATTTGTCAGAGAAGGACAGCCAAAGTCACCTCCCTTTATCATTTCTGATCTTCGTATTGAGGACAGATTGAGGGCTTCTCAAATGCAGTTGCTGTCTGAAATTATTTGCTGAATGCGGCCATTAGTAATTTCTGATTTATGAATTTTTCAGTCTGCGAGCACCTTGAAGTGATGTATTTGGGATTCAAAATCCTGGCTGTGCTGAGGTGTTGATTAGCTGGTCTGAATGCATTGAGGTACTTGATGTGTTTCTATTTTGTGACTAAAATGAGTGTGACCTTAAAATGTTTTGTACTACTAAAAATAATAAGACATTAAAATCCTTAGTGATTGAATATTATACAGAGCTGGGAAGGAACAGCTGTGGGCTGGTTATTGACAAATGATAGCAGTGAACTTTCCCTCAGCTTCTTTTGACAGGATTGCTTTTTGATCTGTACATTTCCTTGCCATATCTGAGTATCTTGCAGAAAAACCCTGAGTAAAGCTATCAGCATCTGTTTTATTATTTCTTCCATTATGCCAGAAAAAGACACAGGTGAAAGGGGATGATTTGTTTTGGTATTAATGCCTTCTCTAATAAGGACTGTTCCTAGCAAAGCCTGCATTTCATTAGATACAGGCTGGACACTGGACTAGTCTGTTGATGTGAAAATTCTGTGAGTTTTCACCCAAATGATAGAAACTCCATCTGTTTTCAGTGACTCGTGCTACACAATGTGAAATCTGTTTTCTGTGACTGTTTTTTGCGACTGCAATATTTGCTTAGAATACTACTTTTGAATATATTATTGCCAGTAAAATTATTTAAAGTGCATTTGTAGAAAAGTAACATGAAGTAAGCAGGAATCTGGAAGGAAAAAAAAAAAGCCAGATGAAAGCAAGTCTTTTAAAAAGAGGAAAGATAATTTCTCAGAAAAACAACACAGGTATTATAAGCCTCTGCCATTGAATACCAGCCTGATGACCTCAAACAAGGATGTACACAACCTTCCTGAGCTACCCTGCCATTCTGAATGGCACTCTCTGACTGCCACCACCCAGTCACCTCCTGGGGATGTTCTCTGGGTCACTGGGGGAAGCGGGAGAAAAAACAATGGGAGGTGCCTGGTTATGTGCAAGGGTGAAGTCCCTACCTGGTGTCACTTTCTGTGAAACCAAAGGTGCTGCTGTGTGAGTCTGGGGCAGAACTGCCTGTGGCTCTGCGCTCCCTGCTGCCTAGGCCACAGGGGTGCTTGAGGATGTTTATGAGTGTTTACTCCATCAAGAACAAACAGATGTGTGTGAGTCCAATCTCCAGCACCTACCTCAGACAGTGACAGCAGCACAGTCAACAGATTGTGTTCCTGTGTTCTGGTGACACCCAGCTTGCTGCCCATGAGGAACCCAACCCTATGTAATGTCAGCAGGTACAGTCAGTGCACCTGACTCTATATTGCAAATATTTACTTTTCAAGCACTTCTGACACAAATTTTAATAAATGGCCTTGCTCAGATGCAGGTGTGAGCAGCATCTTGTGTTAAAACTATCAACATAGATGCAGATGAAAGGAAACAGGGAAGTGTTCAGGCATGTGGACTTTTCTTCAGGTCTGAAAGTAACCCCAAAAGGTTGCTTTTGCTGGCTAGCAAAGCAGTGCTATTATCTATTTACCAGATGGCAGTTTGCAGATGCCCATCCCCTCCAGCCTGGATCAGATGCCTTCTTTAGGGCAAAAAATAAGTTTGTGGTATGGGCACATGACTCTTGGCCTCAGGGGCAGACTCAGGCCATTGGCATCTCCTGTGGTATTTAGCAGTAGGGGTGAAACCTCAGTGTTTGTGGCTTGTTCCTGATGTGGCCATTGACCCCAGGCAGGGTGCTGCTGCTTGTCTCAACAATATGTGCTCCAGGCTACACTGAAGTTATTGGATTATTCTGTCAAAGTCAGTGCCCTTTGGGTTAGGTCCTGGAGCCAGCAGGATTGGGCATAGTTTCATTTAGAAATCCAGACCTTGAGTTAATCCCTGATTGGAGAAAGAAGATTTTTCAGGTGTGTTTCTGAGATGGATTCTTGAATTATAAATAGGAATTAATTTTCCAACTAAATGGTTTCTGATTTCACTTTAGATTGTCTCTCTGTGAATGTTTCACCAGTCAAGTTTTTGCTCTTCCTGCTCCCTGTTGATTGAAATGAGAGGGTCTAAGCTGCCTCTAAACTGCCACAAGAAGTAGGGGCAAGAGAAGGTAAAGGTGTGTACTTGAAAGGAGGGGGAGTTTAAAAAAGTGACTGTATCTGTACTGGAGCTCTGTGGCCTGTGTTGCTGACCAGGTAACACAAGTAGAACCAAACCATAGAAATCTTCATAATACATACTTTTTATTATAATCACTTGGCTCTTCCACAGCCCATGGCCATGCTCATTGACAAAATGCCCAGAGATTTATGAAGTCTGTTAAAAAAAAAAAAAAATTAAAGATTAACTATTCTGAAACTTCCTTGGGTTTTTATATACCCAGCAGTTAAAATACAGTAAAATGATTTTAATCATTCCTCATCCTGACACGGAATAATTGTTTGTTCTTACTGTTTGGATTACAGAGGTCTTTCGAGATCCAGTCAAAGGATCAGAGTCTTACTGTGTGAGGCACTGTACACACATAATAAATCTGTGGCCCCAAAGAAGCTGCAGGATGGGCTATTTTTCAGTTTTTCTCTCCTGGCAATGCAGTGATGTCTTTTCCCTCTCTCTTTCTCTGACAGGCCAGTTATTTAGTGCAAAACCCATCTTTGTGATTTCCTCCAGAGATGCTGCAATGCTCTGTGTAGCCCATAGTTAATAGGAACATCTCCAGTGCTTTGGCAGGAGGATATAAAGGGAGTGGAGAAGAGGAAGGTAATTCTTTGTTCTAGGAATCCGATCCATCACAGCCCGCGGTATTTCCTGCTCAATCCCATTCTCTGTCACTCACTGGGGCTTATATTGGGTCAAACACATTATAGTTGGATTCTCCAGCTAATGGCTACCAAGGCCTGCTCTCAGTACGCTGCAGCAAGCACAGTAATTGAAATTCAGACTGCGGGAGAGAAAAGGCTTAGTCTTCATTTTAGCACATGACCCACTTGCTTATACAGAGTTTTCTGCTGGATGCAGTAAACAAGGGGCTTGGTTCAGTATTGCCCCAAAGTCTTATCCCATGTTAGTAAAACAAAATATGGTGGCACATAGAGATCCCAGCACTGATTGGTTTTAGGTTCAAAGTGTCTCATCTTCTTGCTCCAGAGAGCAAACTTTTGGTGGTCCACTGTGGCAGAGTCAAGGTCCCTGATTAGTTCCTGGGAGTTGCTAGATTCGTGTTGCCTTTTCCATTAGTGAGTCAGGAGAGCTGCTTCATTCAGCTGTGCTCTGCTCTCACTCCCTCTCTGCATCTCCCTGTGGCTCACCAGCATCAGAGTAGCTGGAGGAAATCAGATGTCTGGGAGAGGGGCAGGACTTTTCTCACCGGGTGGGCTGAGGGGAGGATGTGACTGCTTCTCATTCAGCTCTTGCTCCATCTTAAACCTTCTCTTATATTAGTGTTGATATAGTGAGATTAGTGGTTTGGTCTGGGATTTTCTAATAAGCTCACCAAATTTAAAATTAACAAGTTCTGTTTCAGAAAAAGTTGAAATTAAAAACACACCAGGAATCGAGGCACTATCAAGTTGTTTTCCAGTATATCTTTACTCTCCTGGGTGCTTCCCAGCATGGTACTGTGCCAGTTCTTCTCACCTCAATGAGAAGCAATCATTTCCAAGTCTGTCTTACCCTAGGGCTGGTCTTGCTAAGCCTTGTCCTCTCCTAGTGTCCCTCTTCCCTTTCAGGCATTACCTTGCATTTTACACTTTTTTACTGGATGGAATAATTTTCACGGAAGTCATCCTCTGTGAATTACCTGAGACTCTGCCCTTCTTTTTACAGTCTTGTATATCTTGGCCCTGTTTCTATCCTGTAACTGTTACCCATAGCCTCCTGTGTTTACCATGGAATTAGAGAGTTTAGTTCTTCTCTTCCTCCTTCCCCAAGAAGAAGGAAGCATTTAGAAATGTAGAGCAGTTTGACTGGACAAGTTAAAGGCAGTGTCTGATGTGCTTCCTTAATACATTGTAGAATATAGATAATCAGTGAAGAACATTAGTTGAAATGTCAAAGAAAAGTGACAGAAACATTCACTAGGGACCATATGCTGTTCTCTGCACTGGCATCTCGCTCTCCATTCATGGCTCTGAGCCCTAGCTAAGTGCCTTATCTAGCTATTTAAGGTAATTAATTAATACCTCAGATAGAGTACCAATCCTCATTTTTCCATGTACTGATAGAGCAGAGCAAAGAGAGAGCCCTGTTATCAAAGCACACCGTGCAGCTCTGAGAGGAGCCTTTCATCCTGGCAAAAGAGCTCAGGGCTGGAGCTGCTCTGAGGCAGGAAAAGGGAACCTGCTGCCAGCACAGTGTGGGGACAGGGGTCACAGTGCAGGGTCAGCCTGGGAAAGGTTGTTGCAGCTGCCATGCTGTGTGTCAACCAGGTGGAAAAGGAGAGAACACACAAACCCTTTCTTTTCAAGGGAGCTGCAGTGATGTGCTGGTCTGTTAGTCCATGCAGGTCACAGCTGGCCCCCTACAGCTGCTGGGAAGCAGAATCTGGGGAGGGCAGCTTTTTCCATCAGGAATTTGTATGTTTGAACCCAGGCTGAGTCCTGATGCTGTGATGCTCAAGATGACTGCCCTGGGAGGGCACCACTGGGCTTTGAGCCTCATATTTTCCACTTGTGCTCTACAACTTCACCACTTGATCTTTGCTTCTCTTTCAGCTCAGATGGGATTCAGTCTTTCACATGTCCTAGAGCACCCACCAGAGCCATTCTGCAAAGGAGCAAATACTCTCTCATTCCAAGTCTGTACAGTTATTGAAAGTTCAACCTAGTAAGCCACTAAACTCTTTCTATACAAGATCTTGTTGTTGCCTTTTTCCCCTTCCTCTCTTAACAGCAGGCCTCAGCAGCAAAATTGTCTCAATTACTGGAGGAGACCTGTCTGGAGCTTTTCTCCATGGATTCGCCACCCTTCCTATGTCTTTGAAATCAGAGGTCATATTCTCCTTTGGTTTTGTGCTGAATACATGTAGTCTCCAGACTAAGCTGAACAGCCTTCTTTTATCGGCAGTGCTTTGCTTTTTACTTGTGTGAGTCAGATGAGCAAGCTCAGATGCATCTGGCTACCAAGCCATGAGGATGAGAAAACTCAGGCTGGTGATGTTTTTAGGCTCTTTGAGGTTTTTTACTCTCCAACCCTGTGATGTTGGCAAATGCTGATGCTGTTACAAAAGCTCTGATATTACTTCTTTCTTGGCCAAAATAATTTTTAGAGAGAGACCAAATGGGTCTCTGGTGAGTGGGGTACAAAGTGTGGACTGCTTTTTTCAGAGGAAAAGCACCTGGTTTAGGTACCCTGAGTATTCCAGGGAAACACAGCATGATCCTGGGAGCCTTGCACCATGCTCCCTGGAGCTGCAAGGAGAGCTGCCTGCTGTCCTGTCCAGAAGGCAGAAAAGATCTGTATCACTCTTACCTAATGTGGTAACTGAGTTGAACACAAATTTTTTCTGACATTGCCATCAGGTCTGTAGGTATCTCACCATCCTCTTTCAAGACATCCTCTTTTCTTTTTAAACTGCCTAGGTACCTTGCAGGTGTGTGTACTTGGGTACTACTGCTTCAGGAGAGGTCATCTCTGTTGGATCAAGGGAAGGTGAAGCCAGAGTCATCAAAAACATATGATTTCTGTCTTTTCTAATATTTTAAATTTGCAGGAATTTAGTGATGGAATTGTTAGTCTGAGAGACTAATTCAATTTCTCCTTCTGTGCCATTATTTGTGTTTTGTGGAACCGGTGTGTTCAAACAATGGCCAGCACTGTCAGCATAGAGCACAGTTCTGTGCGAGGGAGAAGCTCCACCAGCCCTTCTTAGAGGGGAGGCCAGGGTGCTGTGTCTGTGACTTCCAGCCAACTCATGGCCTTAATTCCCCTGTGACAGTGTTAGGGTTTGCCATAATTTAGCTTCAGATCCCTCTGCACTGGACATTAACCCCATTTTCAGGTTTGGGGTATGTGCCGAAGGACGTGGAATCCCAGAGGAGCTGTCTGGCTTGTCTCAAGTTGCAGCCTTGAATTTCTCCAGATGTTGGATGTCTTGTGGGAGCGAGGGGGAGAGGTGGACAGCAGGGAGGAAAGGTGGAATGCCAGCAATACATCCTTGTTGGCACCTTCCAAATGGCAAGATGTCAAGGAAGAGGAAGCTGTGCTGTGCAGTGCATGTCAGTAGTCAGCAAAGACTGAGGCGAGGACTGGGAACCTCAAATGTTTTAGTGAGCTGTCAGAACCATCTGCAGGCCAAGGATTCTCCTTTAGAGGATGATGGGAATGTTTCTGGAAAACAAACAAATGTGAGACTGTCACAATCTGTTCAATCCAAGACAAAAACAAAACAAAAAAGTGTGAAATAAATTTTCTCATACCCAGAGGGCTTGAACAAGGCTGGAGGCAGAAATGCCAAATAAGGGTTAATGTGCTGATGAAAACAAGAGCTTCATTTTGATGTGCCTTCCACAAAAGGCTGTCTCTGGGACCCAAAAGCTGCTTATGAAGAGGTAGATGAGGGACACCAAGGAGAGGAATAAAAGTGCTCCTTCACTTCCCTTTCCAAACTTCCCTTTCCAAAGTTGCCAGCAAGGTTTGGTAAAGCAAAACAGCAGTGCTATGACCAGATGGGAGGCTGTGTCACTTGCAAGGACAATGTCACAATGGCTCTGTTTAAAAAAATGTTTTGATGTTACTCCTGGTGCTAGAATGGGCTTATTCTCAAGGAGAGTTTCACTGCTGGCTACTGAGGGGCCAAACTTTTGTAGAGGTTTTGTAGAGATTCGGTATTCAAAGTGCTATCATATTCTGTTCCTCATTCAAATGAAAAACAAAGTCCAAAATTTTATGGGAAATCACACTTTTAAGAATAATGTCAGACTGAATGCAGAGGGCTATTGCAATAACACTTGAAATCTTTTTTACATTGCAGAGTTAAACCTTCTGGATAATACAGAGATGAGCCTGAAGTGATGGGGTTTTTATAGGCAAAAGTTGCAACTATTGCAAAATCAGAATGGAGCCCAATGGCATTATTGAAATGTTTGTGTCTTTCTCATGGTGAAAATTCATTGTTAGTGTCTTTCATGTTTGACAGAATCGCATTTTTCTGAAGGAAAAATATTCCAATGGGAAATTCTAGTGCTAATATGGGTGTCAGTAGCAGGCTGCCTATTTCTTTATTTTTATTTTTATTCTCAAAGAATTCCCACTGTGATTCCGAAGTCAGTGGATATTTCTTCTGAAAATAGGGCTCTGGAGAGAGATATTTTTCAAACCAAATCCCCCCTCCCCCAAGTGGCTGTAGGCTCTAGCTCTGTGGATTCATTATGTACTGTTAAGCAGCTGCCACATTTCACTTCGGCAACAGTTGTACTTCATTTATGAGCAAAATGATTCATATGTGAATATGGCAAAAGTGCTGCAGCTCGTGGTGAATTTGCTCTGAGGAGCAGCTCGTGGGTGAGGATGGGGTAAAAACAGATGCTGAAGTAGGACTTTGTTACTTGCCTGATAGTTTTTACAGTCATAAAAGTTTATGTTTTAGAAGAGCAGGTTCTGCCAGAAATAGGAGTGCATAAACACAGGGCAAAGGAGCTTGTTTATGACTAATATTAATAATAGCTTCCCTGTATCTTGTATAAGGGAAGCAAATAAATAGTAACCCTTGACCTATATACAAAATTATGAATGAGGAAATTAAATGGATTGATAGTATTCTTACATTAGTCCCATAATGCAAAAACAGTGGGATGCCCAGTCACTGCAGCAAATGTGACAATGATTGAAGGATGATTCCTCTTTTACACAAAACCTATTTGTGTTCACTACCCTGGAAAATTTCTCAGGCTGTTTCTTTTATTTACCACAGTGCAAATTAGGAGCCTTTCTGCTAAAAAGAGTGTGATCTTCACAGGGGTAAGAGCAGCAGAAGTAAGAAATTAAGACATATGTCTGAAATGTTGCAAAAATTAACAGTCTTAATACTTCAGTGCAGAAGCTCTGTGGGTGGAGTGAGGAGAGTTCCCTTTCTTAAGGCCAAGGCTTCCAGTAGCACTTGGGCAAAGCTATGCAGCTCCTCTCCAGACAGCCTTGGAAGGTGATGCAAAACTCACTGCTTCAGACATGCCACTGTCTGCTGTGCTGGTTTTAACTGGCTTAGAGTTATTTTTCTTTGCAGTGGCTGGTGTGGGGCTATAGTTTGGATTTGTGCTGAAACCAGTGTTGAAAACAGAGAGATGTTTTCGTTATTGTTGGGCAGTGCTTGCACACATCAAGGCCTTTTCTGCTCCTCACCCCCCCAGCAGTGAGCAGGCTGGGGGTGCACAAGGAGCTGGGAGGGGACAGAGCCAGGAGAGCTGAGCCCCTCTGACCAAAGGGACATTCCACACCACAGGGCTTCATGTTCAGCAGGTAAAGCTGGGGGAAGGAGGAGGAAGGGGGATGTTTGGATTTACTGATTTCCCCAGTAACTGCTGTGTGTGATGGAGCCTCTCTTTCCAGGAGATGGCTGAACACCTGCCTGCCCATGGGAAACAGGGAACTAATTCCTTGTTTTATACCTTCCTTGTTCACACGGCTTTTGCTCTACCTTTTAAGGTGTCTTGTCCTCAACCCGTGATTTTTTTCACTTTTACTCTTCCTGTTCTCTTTCTGATCTGGTGGTGGGGGAGTGAGTGAGCTGACAGCTGCAGTTAGACCATGACATCCATCCAGAACAACAGTCTACCCTCAGAAAAGCCAGGCAAAGAGGAGATATACATGTTTAGTTAAAAATCTATTTTAAAAGAGCCCCTGTATTGTGCAAATGTTTGTTTGTTTGTTTTTTTTAATGTATTTTTATCCCAGGGTAGAGAGGAATAAAGATTCATTAAATTCCAAAAATCTGTGATGCCAAAAATCTGTGGTGCCAGGTGCAACCTCACAAGCCATGTTGGGCTCACAGAAAACCAGGGTTCAACAGCACTTGTTGCCATTTGCCCTCTGGTGCCAGTACCCAGTGAAAGAGGAAGCTGTTGGTCCTAAGTAAAGGGGCCCTCCTTTATTTGGGCTTTACCAGCCCTGAGGTTGTGACTTAGAGCACAGAAGAAGTTTTGATTTTTCAGTGATCCTCCAGCATCTTTTGTTCATGAGTAGATTAAGCTGCCAATCTGCCCTCAGATGGATTCATGTCCCTGCTCTGCAAACACAGACTTTAAGTCAGGGGAATTGTTGGCACTTGTCACAGCCTCACAGGGTACCACTGGAAAAAAACACCTCTGCTCTCCCAATGCACACCCCTGTGCTTTTTACTCAAATCCTTCTGGGTTTTTTGTCTTTTTTTTTCTTTTTTTTTTTTTTATTTTTCTTGCAGGTTTCCACAGATAGTTAGGGTAGCAAGTAATCCCAAGGCTCATTACTGCACATAAATCCCTCAGCCTTCTGGGTTTCCTTCTCTGGAGCCACTGCAAAAATGGACACATCAATACAGCCTTCTGCAGAAAAGCTGACAATCTCAAAATGGGCTCATGCTGCAATAACTGAAATCTCCTGCCAGGTTGGTGATGGGGCTTTCTAATCAACTTTGCAATGAATATTTCTTAAATCATGTTAATCCACCATTTAAGCAGAGATATCAGTTCCAGACAATGAATCACCATACCTGGAGGGGGATATACCTGCCGTTTCCCCAGAGAGGAGGCGATTAACAGCGCTCGTGCTGGCAGAGCAGCCAGCAGCTATGGCATTTATCACCTCACAGCTCCTTTGCTGCAATGAAGGAAATCTTTGCTCCCTGCTTCTGGTGCAATCAGCTTTTATTTATGTAGTGGTTATGGAAAACAGCTCTTAAAGGAAAACTGCACCTGTTTTGCCCTCTGAGGCAGATTGTGCTCTAATTTACATGGATGCATTTCCTATTAGAGTTTGCTAAATGCTGGGATCTCATGAGGAAATGAAAGCCCTTAAATACGAGCAGGCAGAGTGCAGTACCCAGCTTTCAGACCCACAGAGCTATAGTAAACACTGATGAAGAAGATGAACTGTCTTTTTCATGAGCACTTTTATGTTCTCATCTCCCATAGATCCTAGGAGCCAGCTGCCATGTGAACTGTTAACATCCCAGCTCAAAGACCAAACAGAAAGTCTTGTTCTGGGGAAATTCCTGAGCTCACGTGATTGTAGGATTACTCTGGATAAGTAAAGAGCTGTGGATTGATAAGTTTTTCTGTTAATTCCCAAGGTAAACTTCATGAACATTTACTGCAGAGTAACTTCTCATGAACAAGCTGTGGCAAATTGAAAAAGAGAGAGTAATTTCTTGGGTCTTTGAGTCCAGCTCAAAGCAAGTTGACTTCTGAGTTAGGTGATGCTGCTTATGTCCTTGTCCATGTGAATATCTTCAATACCTCTCTATCGTGAAGATTTTATAAGTTTCTTAGATGGAAACTTGCTGGACATTTTTCCTTCCATGGGAAAGCTGACTTCTCTGCAGATTTCTGTAAAAACAATCCTGTGTCTGTGTGTGGATTCAAGGACAACAGATGCATTCCTTTGCTCTGTCTCCTGATACAGGAGATGTAGTTTTCTCTTTTTTAGCCAATGATGTAGAGGTTGTAATCTCTCTGACTTTGTAAGCATTGGGGAGTCTTGCTCTGAACATGAAGGAAAGAACATGTAACTCTGAACCTGGGCAACTTAGCCCTAAAACCTTCTGAATAATGGAGTCATTCTAATAAATCATATAAGCCTTCTGATACTGGAGTCAAGGAGCCTCATTCAGCACCCAACGCAAGAACCCACTGAAACAAACAGCTTTCCAGGCACAGATCTTCAAAACAACACCTCTCTGGGCAGCTGTGCCTGGGCTTAGCCACTCTGAGGATCTTTTTTGTCTCCAGCCACATATAATTTTCCTTGCTGCTCCTTCTGCCTGTTGCCTCTGCCCATCTGCTGTGCACCTTCAAGAACAGCCTGTCTCCACCTACTCTGGAACCTTTTGGATAGTGAGAGAGTGCAATTAAGTGTCCCTTCTGGTTGAGCAGAAAAACTCTCTTGCTCTCTTCTCTCACATTGTGTGCTCCAGCCCCCTGACCATCCTGGTGGGTTTCTGCTGCACTAGCTGCACTTTCAGGGCCCCTCTTACACTGGGCAACCCCAAACTCGGTATAGCACTCCAGGTATCCTATCAAAAGTACTGTCCAAAAGGGAAGGGTCTCCTGCCTTGATCCACTGTGCTGCAACTCCTACAGCCAAGGGTGCTGTTGGTTTGCTTTATTGCAAGGTTGCAATAAAATCGTTTGTCTCTTGTTCAGGTGGCTGTGCACCAGGACTTCTATTCAAACACATGCTTGCAGCCTGTAGGAATACACCTAGGATTGCTGCCAGGGAATGTGTCCCTGAGAACGTGCTGCCCACATTCCCTTGAATTTTGGGCCTCTTTAGGCTATCTCAGTTTGGTCTCCCAAAAATAAACATTTCCATATTTTTGCTAGATACGCTTTAATTGTTTGGTTTTGGGCTTTAGCATAATGGAGGTCAGTCTCCTCCTAAATAAAAGGATAAGTTCTACTTCCTGGAGGAAATGAGCTGCCCAAGTGAACTGATGTGGAATTTAAGTAAGAGGCCAGCATAAATGCTAATAGGCATTGGCCTAAAAATATCTGCTGATTTTACTGCTGCAGAAAGAATGACGTGCACCTCTGATAACTTGTCTTGTGGTCAGTCCTGCCAGGCTGTGCCTGGATCCAGAATGATTACTGCATTTCCTGGTGATTTGAGGAGAAGGAAAACAAATGAGAGGTGCAAAAAAAGCTGTTTTCCTCTAAGAATAACTGCAGCTAAAGCCACAGGTGGCCACAGGATGCTGTCCACAAACGTAGGTCGATAGACAATTAATTGTGCACGGCTAGCAGAAGTGTGCATGTGTGCATATCTATATCTCTATATATGTTTATCTTCATGGTGTGAGATCTGTATGAAACTATTACACCCAAGCCAGACTGGCTGCTGAACTTCAGCCTGGTTATGTACTCAAGGCGTGGCAAAAGCTTCCCTATAAAGGAGAGCAGGGACTGTGCCAGCCCCTGTGTCTCTGTTGGTGTTGGCTGGAGTTACGCCGGAGGCACTGCAGGTAAGAAACATCCCTTTGCTGTTTTATTTAGCACAAGATGAAGCAGGTGAAACACAAGTAATAGGGCTGGAAAAGCACCACAGACACGTTGAGAGGGATTTGCCTTGGAGAGAAAGAATAAATTAGAGTCCCTATCCTTAACGTTACCTGGAGGGAAAGAAAAGACGAATTTGCCATCCTAGAAAGAGTCTCCTTTGTAAAACGGTAAGTTGTCAGAAGTAATTGGATCAAGTGGGAGTAGGGATTCTAAGACAAGGAGGATGCTATAGTTACTGTAGGCTGATGTTAAATGGGGTAGAAAAAAGGTATCTGGAACTGTCCTATGCTGTGTGTGCAAAACGAGAAGAAAATTGACTTAATAAATAGCCAGAAGGGAGTACTTCACAGGCTGTTTGGAGCAGAAGGTCGTGCAAGATGCCACTGGGAAAGTAATCTCCTGGAGGGTTGCCAGAGTGCCTGGCTTTGGTTTTGATTTTCTGTGATATTCAAGGCTTTTGCACATGGTGTGTACAAGGAGCTGCTGTCCATCTGGGGTTTGGGATGCCCATGTTCTGGTCCCTGCACTGCCTCCTCAGTTTGCTGTCTCTCCAGGAGGCTGCTGGCTCTCATTTGTTTCTTCCTCTGAATACTAGGAGAGATAAAAAGCTCATACTTTCCTTCATTATAAGATAATTCTGGAATTGAGTCCCTGAAGTTTTTACAATGCTTCAAGTATGTGAATGACAGGATCTTACAGAAAAGAGTGCTGCCATTACTGTAGTATATATTGAATATTATGGGCAGATGAAATGTAACTTGATAGTTTGGAGTGTTTGAGAGGAAACAGGGGAAGAAGAGTTCCTGGCTTTTCAGTTCTTCTGGTACTCTTTGTTGTGTTTGAGAAAATTAGTTGCTCTTTCTAAAGTACAGAAACTCAGCTAAGGCAACCTATAATGGAAATGTTTTGAGAAAATCAGTGGAGAGGAGAAGGTTCAGCTATGAAGTATACATGGTTTTTAATTGCCTATTTCTACTTTCCACTCTGTGAAAAATACCAAAGCCATTGAAGGAAATGATGTCTGTACTGTGACATAAATCTTTATGCAAAGTGTAATTAGCTGCCAGTAGCATTTGCTACCACTGAGTACCTGATTTTAGTCGTGGCTTGACATCTTTCCTGACTGAGAGCTGGAGGGAGACAGGACACACCTTCACTGCTGCCTTTAAAGCTGTTCAGTGCAGAGAATGGTGGCTGCTTGGGGTTTCCCCATGGATTTCTGCAGGAGTCACCAACCTTTTTGCCCTGCTATGCTTGGAGACTCCTCTTTCCTTCCCATCCCTTCCAACTGCATCACTTGATCTCTTTTTATCTTTCTCTCTGTAGCTTTTCCTCTGCTTACCTTCTCTCCTTCCTTCTTTGCTGTTTGTCCCTTTCTCAGGGACACACAACACAGATGTCCCTCTGCCGAGAAGGAAGAGGAACCAAAAAAGAGCAGCAAAGTTGGGTGTGATTCCCTTCTCCATTTCAGATAAGTAAGTGTGTTGAAGGAGATCCCAGGACTAAGTAAATGTTTGTTTAGCCCCTCCTGAATGTTTACCTCTGTCTGAATAATAATTTCTTTCCTTAGTTGCGTGGCAGTCTCTTTGCTTTTCTTTAGAGTTTGACAAGAAGTCTGAACCAGCTTCTGTGAGAGTTTGAAATCCCTCCCTCTCTCCTTGCATCTTGTGGCAGGGAGCAGTCCAAGGGCAACATCTCCGATACCCATTCCATTTTAATTCTGTCCCTTGAAAGCCTTTCTAGCTCTCGAGGTCAGTAACAGTAAGAAGCTCCCAACCAAGCAGGCAATATTCAGCTTTAACAACTTTCATGATCTTTGCTGTTGCTGATGGATCCATGAGAGCCGTGTGGGAGAGCTGTGGCCAGGATTCAGGATGCTGCTCCAAAAGAGGTGGCCATCAGAGTGTGTTGGAACAGCCAGGGCACTGCTAGCCAGGTCCTGACCCCATGGACTGCCTGCAGAGGGGCACGGGTGGGTGTAGAACTCATGTGTCTGTGCTGATGAAGATATTCCTGCAAGGGAATAGCAGTTAAGTGTGTTATTTTCCTCAGTCTGGTTGCTAATTTAATCCCGATATGTTAAACAAGGCAATTAAACACACACACACACACATGCTAAAAACTCTTGTTCTCTGTCAGAAGAGAGGGAACGCGTGTCAGACCCAGCCTTCAAGCTCTGTTAATTTTAATTTGAGTTTTGGAATTAGTAATCAGTTTTGCTGGAACACTGTTTCAAGAAATAGATCTTAGCATGCACGGAGCCTGGGCACAGTTTCAAATGAGTATTTGTTAAGAAGCCATTCCCTTGTCGTGTTATGGTACATTACATAAGATTTATTTCCATTGTATTAAAAAATGCAAACCCCAGGGGAATGCTCTCTCTTCTTGTTGGCCGAGGGTGGTTTCAGATTATTTTGTGGGGCTTTTAATTAAAACAATGAGATGCAAAACCACTTATTTGTTTAGGCTGTTGTTACCGTGCCAGGAGGCTAAGTGACTTGAAGCACTGAGAAAGGTGATGAGACTAAGTAAAAAGAGCGTAGAGAGGGGAGTGGGGGGCTGTATCACACCTTCATTGTGGCTGAGCTGTGTTTTTGACATGTGGGAAGAATTCACAATACAAACCTGAGGCTTTGCTCTTACTGGAGCCATCTGCTCTATTTGTGCAGCACCAGGGACATCTCAGATCTACAGATAAGTTTGTTTGGTAGAAAAGAGCCCTTTCATCTATTAAAAAAAAAAAAAAAAAATCAGACAAGCAAACAAAACCAACCAACCAAAAGAGCTGTGGCATCTGGTTGCTGGAAAGTGCAACTAGGTGACTTCAGGCTAGAAATTAGCACAGCAAAGTTAATTAACTGTAGGTGAGGCTTGCCCAGGGCATGTGGTGGATTTTTCCAGTGCTAATTTATGGAAGCCAGCAGCTGGGGGCAGGAATCCCTGGATCAAGTGTGGTGGCATCCATAAAGCAAGATGCTAGAGGAGGATCTCAGTGATTCTGCCTTTGAAAGTCTGCTGGGGCAGACTTTTTGGGATAAGGGGCTTCTCTTTTCATAAGGAAAGAGGCAAAAGGGGAAATATAGCTCAGGGTAGTTAGTATTTTGGTTTTGTGAGGGCAAATGGGAATGAAGGATGAAAACTGGTGTGGACCCTGAGTCATGTTTTTATCCAGCAATATGTAATTTTGTGTGACAATAGGAGCTGAAGGAACCAGGAGGCAAGGCAGGCTGCCCAACCTTCCTGCTACTTCTCTGAACCCTGAAACCACAACAGAACCTTTCAGCTGAAGGAAGATCCACAGGAGGTGGTGCCCAGGTGTGTATTTGTCTGTACATCCACGTGGCTCTGGGGAGCACACCTCAAAACTTGTGCTCTGGTTGGACAGAACAAATTGCTTTCTTTAGGCTCCAGTGCCACTGACCCCTCCAACTGTGCAGTTTTTCTTCTTTCTTGCATCCTTCTCCCACTCCTGTCCTAAAATCTCTGCCATCCCACCATCCGGTGTCTCCATGGAAGATGAACTACCTCCCTTTGGAGCAAAAGTAGGTCTTTGATGGCAGGAATCCTGCTGTGCTTTTTGATACCTGTAAAGGGACAAAGCCCTCAATAGGAGATTTTGGCTCCTGCATGCATCCCTAGCTGTGCCAGCAGGTGTGTTAGCAAGTTGGTTCAGTCCATGGTTTCACTTGCATGTGTGAAATGTTCATTTTCCTGATTAAATTGCCCCTTCCTGTTAGACACATTAACAGAGCGGGGTCTGACCATGCTTCAGACTGGAATACCTGCAGATGCCATGCAGTGACTGCCCAGTTTAAACAGCAACTTGAAATCCTGTGCTCTGGGCACAGCTGTAACACCTGACCAGAAGAGTCCTGGGTACCTGTGGGCATTGTCCCTGCTCACACTCACACTCCCCTGCGTGTGCAGCTCTGTTCCATCCCCTGTGCTCACTTATATTACAGCTGTACCTCAGTGCTCACACAACAGCTCACTAACAGCTTTGCTCTCTGTCCTCAGGGAAGACTCCAAATTGAATTTGTAGCACTGACAGCACTGGTTTAAGATAAACCAGTTGGGATTTGACGACTGCTCTTTCCCCATGCATTTGCAGCTAATAAGGATTTTGTCACTGTGGCTGCCCTCAGTTATGCAAGCTGCTGCTCCACAGTCCTTCTGGTGGGAGGGAGAGGTGTTATCCCACACACTCCTGATACACCACTTTGCATCAGGAAACTGATGGCAGTCCCTGTCTTCCCCTCACAGGAAAGGGGCACGATGCTTGCCCCCAGCTCTGCTGCGATGCCAGAGCAGGTCTGGCAAACCACAGGAGCAACAGGAAGCCTCCAGAACCTGAGGAAATTTAACAACCAGGACTTCAAAGAGCTGCGAGCCTTGTGCCTGAGCCAAGGGGTTCTCTTTGAGGATGCCACCTTCCCCGCTCACATCAGCTCCATCGGTCCCACCCTGCTCCCGAAGGAGGAGCTCCGGCAGATACAATGGAAGAGGCCAACAGTGAGTTCCACCAGCTGGGGTGCTTTGTGGCACTGATAGCCAGTGGCTAAAGGCCTGCACTCTGGGCTGGGAGGTGTGTGTTGGTCAGGGAAATAGACCTCAAGAGGAGCACCGGAAGCACAGTTGCAAGGAGGGATCCTTGCTGTGGGATGTGTGGAGGGAAGATAACCTCTGCAACATTAATGATTTCATTAGGTACATTTTTGTAGGAAGTTTGCTTCCACCTGTGAACCTGACTAGAACTACTGTTCCCACTTTGATCTGCTTCTAGAGGACTTTGTGCAAACCCAAAAAGTTGTTAAATTCTATTGAAGATCTCTGATTTCTGTAATCCAAGTGACTGACTCAGCAATACCTATTTTAAAGTAATTGGGACGAGGCAGGAGATGAAGCACGTTTGTGTGCTGATTCCCAGTTGCAATTTAATAGGCAGTTATCATCTGGCATATGGAAGTTTAGAATGGGAGGTGGAATCACATGCTCAGCTCTTTTATCCTAGGACCTAATTTAGGAAATCTTCCTGTGGTCCAACTGCTCTGTATAGCACTGCTGTGTGCCATTTGCTGCTGGTGCAGCTTCTGGATGAGCCACGTGCTGCCCTTTTTCTGGGTTTTGCTGGGCACATCACTAGTGCCTGAGGCCTTTGGCTTCCCTGGGTTGGGCCAAACCAGCTCATCTCCCTGGAGGCAATGCCTCAGGGTGTAGAGACAGTGACTGAGGCTGTAAAGAGACAGCACAAAACAACAGGAAAAAGTTTGGATGGCAGATGCATTAGGGCAGTGAGGGTGTGCTGGAGCTTTGGCAGCGTGGTGGCCTTGGCACAGCAGCAGCAGAGGATGCAGCCACTGTGGATGTTGAAACTCATGGATCCCAGAAGGGAAGCAGAGTAGCCAGGACAGCCTGAAGAGCTGCTAAATGTGGATGCCCACATGGAAAGGCAGGAAAAACAGCTCATGGATTGGTAGGTGTGGAGGTGCTGGGTGCAGATGTTTGGATGTCCTCTGTGGAGGTGCCACAAAGAGATCATTCTCTTCTGCAGAAGCTTCTCGTGCTACAGGCTGGATGTCTGGGCTTCTCCTTAGGCAGTTTTCCTTCAAAGTCTGTGTCTGGTGAGAGTGCAGCTGGTGCTGTGTTTTTCACACCAGTACCCTGCTTATGGGTTCACAGCAGGTGGGAATAATCTTTCTTGAAAGTTCGTTGTATTAGGAAAGTAACTAAAAATGCGAAGGAAAGGAGTTAGTTGTCTCTGTTTCTAGTCTGAGAGAGAAAAAAATAGGATAACTAAGCATTAGACTCGCAAAAGACAAACACAGATATTAGAAAGGACTCTCCAGGGGCATTTTAAAGATGAATAAACTGGAATAAAATGTTATGGTACAGTTCTCTTAAGTACTAACACCCTGATGCTTTTGCAGTGGAGAAGCGTAGGATTACAAAAACATACAAAGTGACTTAGAAACCCAAATACCACTGATTTTGAGGCACTGCGCTGTGGGATGAACATGTATCCTACTCTAACATCCTGAGAATTATTTCATGTGCAAAGGGACTCATGTACCTTGCCAAAAGCAGAATCTGCTGCTGCTAGTGCTTGAAGTTTGTCAGGTGAGGCAAGTATTGGAGAATTCCCTTCTATTTTCCTGAATCCATGAATACTAAGATTGTGAATAAAAGTTTTTGTGCAGTTGGTTTCAAAAATTTACATATGTAATCTCCATCCTAGCACTTCCCTTCTGAAGAATATTTTTACAGCAGCCAACAATTTTCCAGAGTGTTTTTTCAGGAAGGTGCATGATCAAAATCCTTGGCTTTGCCAGAACTCTCCTTCAAAAAATTAAACCATATGCTCATGGCCCAGGTGGTTCCTGATTCATGACGTGAACATTGAAAAGCCTTTTGTTCTTCTATAGAGGCTAAAGCAGCATCACCAGCTGCTCTTTTATGACAAGGGACAAAAGTTGAGACTGCTGACTCAACTGGGTCACCTGGAACAGAAATTCAGGATTCCAGTGCTGAAGAAGGCCCCATTTTTCTTTTCCTCAGTTTGACCAAAATTTTCACCTGTAGATGTCTCCCAGACATGCAGGCTTCACCTTGCCAGACAAGATGCAAGACAAAGGGCAGTGGCATCAGCTGCCTGAGGAGGGCAGCCAGAAGTTCTCGAACATCGCCACAACAGCCGTGCTGTGTCATGGTGACATCAAGGTGTGGCCTCACTTTCCTGACAGAATGAAGCAGGGGTAGGAGAAGCTGCTGAATCGCAGTGTTTTCTTATCATTTATGGAGCTGCAGATGTTTTGAGTGAAGAGTCAGGAAGCAAATAAAACTGAGTTTGCATTTCATAAGTCCTGAAAGGCCAATGTCCAGTTGCCTCTTGGAGCTGGTCCCCCAGGAGGAAGAGGGAGGAGTCAGGAGATATCAGGCTGGGCACCTTTCACCCATGCAGAAATGTTTGTACAATCTTTGTTCATAGGCCATTGCAGTGCTAACTCTAAGGATATGTGATCCCAGGTGTTTAAGCTACCTAAACAACTCAGCCAAGAGATACCTATAATTTCCCCAAGAGAGACTGTTTCCTACCTGAATTCATCTCCCAGAGACTCAGTGCAGTTGTATCCTGCTGACAAATCATGGCCAATTTAATTTATATCTGTATTTTTCTCAGCCTCCACCATTAGCTCCCTCTGACATTAAAATAAATTTGTCTGGAATTGTACCTGTGACTGGCATCTCGGTCCTAATAATCTCCTAGCCTCCATTTACTGTCATGCAGTATCTGGTTATTTAAGTGGTAGATAGCAATTATAACTGCTGTCTTTGTTCCAGATCCAACTGAGCAGTTGAGCAACATGCTGCTTCTATTTTACCTTGTACATTGTCAGGAGAATTGCCAATTACGCTCAGAGTTTGGATTCTTCATATCTGGGGGAAATGTACAAAGTAGAGAGAAAACAGCTTGATTTCAGACAGCAACAGTCAGCAGTGGCAGTCAGAAACAACTTTTTGACTTGTAAACTGATCTTGTTTAATAGGCATGTGCCTGAAAAGGGAGGGAAGGTGGGTCAGGAGCACCAAGACAACATCTAAAATGTCATTTTTTCCAACTCTGCAGTTGGAAAAATAGTTAGTTTCCCATCACATAAGGACTGTTTCAGGCTGTGTTTGCACCCCCAGGCCCTCAATCTATGCCCATTGAAATGTGCAATCTGTAACAGAGGTTTTGCATGTGGTGTTTCAAGCATTACTAGAGGTCAGGCTGAAGGCACCAAATACAGCAGAATCTCACAATTAACTATTCCTTTGGCTCACCAACAGTTTTGAGAAATGGAAAAAGTTCTATTTTTGACTGAAAAGTATTTTCTATAGCTAGGCTTTTCTAAAGATCAATCAAAGGGAAAATCTCTGTGAAGAATGATGTCAGGTTTTAAAAACTCCTTTTAAAATGTTCAGAACAATTCTTTTTAATTGTTTGATGCTTTTCCTTCCCACAAGCTATTGATTGGAACTGAGGAAGCCATGAAATCATTAACTGCTGCAGAATATGCATTTTTATTCAATTAATGTTTGGGCTAGAGATTCCTTTCTGTTCTGAGCATAGTGCATAATACTGTGTAGAAGCAAAAAGAAATTGATGGAGGATGGTCCAGATGATGTGAATTGTGGTGATGCTAAATGTGAAATGCTTTACTTCTGCTGACATTGGTTATATTTTCAGATATGATATGTGTGAAGGGAGAGAGATTACCACCTGTGCAGCAGTGCCTTGGCCCTGCACCAGAGACAGCACTGTGCTCAGTATGGTGCCCATTGTAAATGTGAAGGACAGTCTGTGATCTTCAGTGCTTATGCTTTAAAAGAAGGCTAAAATGGGCATGGGGTGAAGTTGCTGAAGGCTTTTCTGAAGGATCTTCAAGGTTGCACACTACTGCTCCTGCCCTGCTCACCCTTGGTCTCCTGGGGATCCTGTAGCTCCCTTATGGATTGAGGGGATGCTGAGCAGGAGCTGGCATAAGCAGATCTGTCCTCTGATTAGCACAGACAGTTATGTGTGGGGGCAACTGGAAGAAAAGCTGCAAGGTGGCCAGTGGAAGTTTGAGGATCAGTGTGGAAGGAATCCCTGAGTGCCTCTAATGTGATTTGTAGGGATGTGCATGGTGAAAGGACTGTCTGAAAGATGGGCTTTGTCTGCATCATCAGTCTGTTCAGAGCATCAGGACATGGACTCCTTGGATGTTTGTCTCAGGTATCTGGGGTCAGGTGATGAGAAAGGTAGTGTCCAAAAAATTCCTTGGATGGAAGGTGCAGAAAGAGGCAGTGTGAACTCAGGCAAGGGATACACCTTGTTCTCATAGCAAAGCCCGGTGCTACTGCTCTCAGCACCTAAAAAACATTAGAGAAAATGATACTCATTGAGCCAATGCTTGTTAGCTGGGAAAAGTGATCCATCATTTGACTCACTCACATTGTAAAAAGGCTTGCTCATGTTTTTAATTGCCTTCCTCTGTCCCTTCCCTTCCCCACCTTTCAGGAGCAGACTATCTATTTTTATCCTGCATAACTTTTGATGATTATTTGTTCCTTGGCCTGTTATTTATTTCCCAGAAATTTCCAAGAATTAGCATCAGCATTAAGGAATTTTGAATCCAGCGACCGACTTTAAAAAGCAGACTCTTAAGAAAAATAATTTTGAAGTTAGCATCTTTCTAGACAGATAAGCTGAGCTGGATTTCCTACTGCATCAGCTTTGGCCTGTCTGTAGCTGCGGGGGACTAAAAACCAGATTTCATTCAGGCAAGAATTTAGACAACAATTTGAAGTTAACTCAAAAACTTATCTCTAATAGAAGAGGAGGAAAATCAAGAAAAACCTACCGAAAACAAAAAGAAGAGGAAAAAGAAATGCAGGTTGTCACATGAGCTGCTTTAATGAGGGAAGTTACAGGAAATGTGTGGCAGCAAAGGATAGTGGTGTCCTGCAGGTCTGTCACTTTGGGGCATTTCCCTTTCTGGCATGAGCCAGAGCTGCTCACCAGCTGCTTGTGGTGGAGTTCACAGCTTCAGTCTTTCCCAGGGGCCTGGAGGCTCTTGGATCCTGTTCAGAGTTTCTCCGTGATGAAAATCAAAATCAATTCCCCTTGTTCTTTCCCAGTGTGCGTGTGCAATCAGTGTAATTGAACGGGAGCAGCATCCCCAGGCTGCCATTGTCTCAGCCCTTGCCTGCTCAGCTGATTGCACCTGACCTCGACTCAGGGTTCATCCCTGTGGGCCAGGGAAGCTGCAGTGCATCACCAGCTATTACATCAGTCTTTCTGGAAGATGGAAAATGTTTATTTGCATAGTATTTCCTGACTCCATTGATCTTTGGGGAGAGCTGACTGTGAGGGGGAATTTGTGCATCCTAGGTGGATTGGAAAGCAGCGCTGCTGTGATGGTCTGCTGACTGCCCTGCTTCCCTGTTTCTCAGGCTGGGGGGTCTCAGGCAGGATTATATGGCTGGAGGGTAGCTGGTAACACTGTGGCACTTGCAGCTTTTAGTGTATGATCCCAGGGGAGGTTCCAGGACCTCTAAGGAGACTACCTCTCAAAGGCTCCAGGTATACAGGACTACTTCCCTTGTTCACCTCCTTTGTCTTTACCTCCTTTGTTTTAGCAGTGAGCTACACAAAGCAAACAAGTTTCAGGTAAAACCCTAGCTGGTTTCTGTTTTTGTCTGGTTGTTGTCATTAGTCCATCCTCTGGCAGGATTTAGCTTTCACATTTGTGAGCTCCACACCTGTGTGGAGTCTGGTGAACTCATTCTTTCAAAGCGAAAGAGAACTGGAGCAGATCATAGCTTTTATAAGCAACCAATGCATTTGTATTGAAATCAGATATTAGGAATTGAGCTTTTCTGCTGTAAAGCAGGGAATGGAGTTCTGTCAGTACAAGCAAACCCCTTGAGAGTAGTCTGATTTTTCCTATTAATTTTGGCTTGCTCAGTTATCTCCAATCTGTTGGAGACAAGTCATTGCATGTCAGATCTTTGGTGTGGCCCAGCACAGCTTACACTGTGTGGGTTGGAAAAGACCCATAAAATCACAGAGTCCAACCATTGACCCAGCACTGCCAAGCCACAATGTCCCCCAGTACCACACCTACATGTCTTGTAAATACCTCCCAGGTAGGTGAGGTGACTCTACCACCTCTGCGGGCAGCCTGTTCCAGTGCTTGGCCACCCTTTCAGTGAATTAATTTTTCCTAATATCCAGCATAAACTTGCCCTGGCACAACCTGAAGCCATCTCCTCTTGTTCTGTCACTTGTTACCTGGGAGAAGAGGCTGTAGCTCCTACCTGGCTACCACCTCCTTTCAGGCAGATGTAGAGTCCCCCGCTCCAAGCTTCGTTTTCTTCAGGCTAAAAAAAGCCAGCTCCCTCATCTGCTTCTCATAGGACTTGTGCTCCAAACCTTTCACTAACTTTGTCCTTTGTTCGGCCCTCCTTTGTTATCCCAACTGTCTTATTTCTGTGGAAGTTTCCTGTGGTTATGGGATGTGTGACAGATGTATGACCCCTCCTCAGCACACTGCTGGGCAGAGCCCTCAACCCAGGGAACTGTAGTACCATGTTTATTTCTTAATCCACAGCAACACTATTACAGGCACAGCAGTGCTGCTGAATTAACTTTTGTCCAGCTGAGAACAGTTTGGCTTTCAATAAATAGCAGCCTTTTTATTTGCCATAATTTGTGTGTGTTGAACAGGGAGCACCATGACTCATGATGGCAGGATGTGTAAGGATGGTGGAGCTGCAGTAGGGGGGAGCAACACAAGCGTGGCTGAAGGGGAAGTGTGAACCTGTGGCAGGAACAGGAACAGGGCTGGGATTTTATTTTAGGGTTAAGGTGAATTGAACAGGAGGTGGCTCTGCAAACAGTCAGCTCCAGCCTCTTAGCCCTCAGTGGCCTTGTGCCTGCACTCAGGACGTGCTGGGCCAGTGGAGAAATGTGTGGGAAAGTGGCCAGCACCCAACCAGAGCAGCCTGCAGCCAGACTGGCTTACACTGCCCAGGAAATCCCATCTCAGGCTTCCAATTTTTCACAGAACTGTTTGACTGAGTCCTTTGCATGTCTGTATGTGGTCTACATGTGGTCTACATCTATACTACTCACCTCCAGCTCCTTTTGGGGACTTTTCTTCCCTAAAAATTTCAAGCAAGTATAAAAAGAGATTTAGAGATAAACACATGTACAGGACACTTTCCTTCCACCTCTCAGATTAGTTCTCTATCTTGCTCTTTAGATGAACAGTACTTCTGTGGTACAACCATGCTCTAGAGGATGAACTGACTTGAACTTGAACTTCTCTTTCCTTTTGAATGCATAATGAAGTCTACAGTGGGCCAGGGAAAGCGAGTGATGAGAGCTTTGTCCTGGGGGGATGAGCTCAGGCAGAGTGCTTGACTTGCAGCCCATATGTTTGCCTTCACTGCTGGGCTCATAGATACTCTGAGAAGAGACCATGTGCCTCCCTGAGCTCCCTCTTCTTTCCCCTTCCAGCTAAAACTGAAAAGTCTTGGTGAAAATGCCACAAAGCCTCATCATTTCTCAGTGAAAGAGGGCACTGCTTCTGGACAGATGTATAGTTAAATCTGTGGTTTCTCTCTTTGTCATGCAATTTGAGCAGTAGGAAATAGTGAGGCTTGCACATTTTGTGGAGTGGTAACTACGTGTTTAGCTGTGCTTTGCAATAATGGACAATATGGTGTTTTATGGCTGCTGTATTCTTGCCTTTGAAGGAAGAGGAGCTAATTGGAGACTTCTTTTCCTCCCAGTTGAAAAGGTCCAGATTTCCAGAGCACTGCACCATCACAATTATGTCCTCTCTGTGCTCTGTCAGAAGCCCCCTGTGGGTTCAGACAGCTGCTGAGCAGCCCCTTCCCCTGCTAGTGGAAACAACACGCTCTGTATTATTGTCCTGGAGTCTGTGGGGAGTGCAAACTCCTGGAAGCAGAGCTCTGTGTGCTCTGGGTGGTGGGGAATACAGCACTGGAGTGTTCCTTCTGCCAGCCACAGAGATGTCTGTGTGCACAGTCCAGGCATGTCAGCTGGGGCTGAGTTCAGATTATGTCTTTTCTGGTTTTAGACTAAATTACCAGTCTCTCTCAGCAAGGAACCTGTTTAACGATTCAGCTCATCCCTGTTTGCTCACTGGGGAGTTGAAAACCTTGGTGGGCAATAGAATATTTGGTGAGGCATCTAATGGGCTGACTTTTGAGCCAGTCCCCACAACAGGCTAGCAGGATCCACAGAGCACTTCTGAGCTTTAGCATCCTGGCACGGAGCAGTGCATCAGCCCTTTCCTCAGGGATCCCATAAAGACACAGCTGCCTTCCCATCAGTTTCAGGCTCATGCTTCTAGATGGTTCTTACCCCTGTGGCAGCTATGCACTGTAGCCCAGCCATCCTGCCTCTGGCAACTCAGACTTCAAAGCCCTCAGAAATGATGGGGGAAACAAAAATAGCCATTCCTTTCTGCTGTTGGTTTTCTGGGATGACTGCTAGCAAGTCAGACACACACAAAAGCGTGAGCAAGTTCAAAGCCTTGCCATACAGTTTAATCTTTCCTGCTTGTGGAAAGTTTTGAGTTCACCCAGGTGAGAGGCACAAACTGCTCTGGGAAATAAAGGCAGGGAGAAGATAAAGCTGGGATGGATGTAGAGCAGAAGGGAGAAAGGCTCAGTGATGCCCTTATACAATGAGAAACCACTGCTGCTGGTGGCCACATGTCTTAGGCCTGCTCCTGTGCCATAGGTAAATCTCTTGCTGCAAATCCCCAAAGTCCTGGGATAGGTGGGGATAGCTGTAGGAAAACATCTCTGAAGGAATTTGCCTGCTGAGGCTGCTTTCCCCCATGTCAGCAGTGCTATGGGAGCAGGATCTGCCCACCAGCCTGGAGCAGTGACGTTGCATTGCATCTTTTCCTGACAGGGAAACTTTTTGGAGGGGTTTGATCACTGTGAAGCCATTCAGAAAGCTGACAGCATTTGCTAATGCTGAGCTCACACAGCTGTGCAAGCCATGAGTCACATTGTGAGCTGGTCTCATTTTTGTGCAGCATGTCAGATCAGCTGGGGAGAAGGAATGCCAGTGCCTGTTCAGGGAGGGGCTGTTGTATTATTTTTTTAACAGGACTTTTTTTTCTTCCTTTTATCTCTTCATTTTCTTATATGTGTGATAACTTACCTATTTCAGGCTGATTGTTCTTTTGAAACAGAGCCTTACTGCAATGGAGAATGCCAAGGGTTACTCATGGGGTGTGCTGAGGCTGTTCCTTCCTGAGCACTCAGATATCCCAGGCCAACAGCAGACAAGGCTGGAAGAATGGTTCACATTTCTGTGTGCAAAGCCAAGCTCTGAAGTGCTTCCCCTTCACTGCCCAAGCAAGACTCTCAAGGAAAATTCTCCCTGAATCAAAAATGTCAGCCAGGCCTATGGGATTTTGCAGACAGAGATTAAGCTCTCTTTCTATATCTTCCTCACCAGAGTGAAGAAAAGCTGCCCAGGCTGACCTGTATTAGACCTGAATGGAAACACAAAAGGCTCAGGGTGTAAAATGCTCCCAGACCCACTGCTGAGCTGAAGTACAGATCCTGTTCCACTTTGCTTGGAGTCCTGTGTGTCTCTGCCCTGCTGTGCCCCAGGAAACCACATGATTTCATTGCCAAGCTCAGAGCTCTATCTGAAAGGTGTCAATAGCATTAGAAAAACCCAAATGAAAACTCAGGGAGCACCCACTGACAAGTCCCCATCCCTAGGAATATCTGAGCAGATTAAACAAGAGATGACTGACTATCTCCTCTGGTTTTGTTGGTGGCAGGCAGCAAAAGATCAGGGCTCAAGAAAAGCAGTTTTCAGATGTGGAAAAGGTAGGCAGGGTTTTCAAGGGGCAGGAACACACTGCTGGCAAAGGCTGGGTACTCACACTGTTCTTTGCATTTTCTTTCCTCCAGGAACTTCAGAGAAATCCTTATTTGATCATGGATGGAGTTAGCAGGTTTGATATCATGCAAGGAGAAATAGGTAAGGTGATGTTCTTGATTTGGAAGAGATCTGCACAAAACAATAACCTGTGACTGCTTTGCCATGTTCCAAGTGCTCAGCAGGAAGATGTGGAGCTGCAGTAAACAATCAGTGCAGGTCAATCTAGACTGGCACAAGTCCACACACAACTTATTGCAGATATTTAATAGGATTCCCAAATGCAGCAGCTCAAATCTTTGTTACTTTTGTCTGGCATCTGCCTTCTGTCTGTGTAAGGCCAAGCTTAGAAATGTAGGTCCAGCTGAGACCAGGCAGATGCTTCAGGAAGAAGGGTCAAACAGTTAAGTGTAAGTAGGTAAATAGGCATGGCTCCAACTTCTCTAGGGCTGAATTTTCTTTCCATCCTAATGCCTTCTTTTGACTGCCAGTGTTTTCTTTCCTGTGGATATTTCTGTTCAACTCCTCCAATACTTACCCAGTCTCAGAGTATGTATCAGGGTATGCACTTGTGCACCCTGTGTCAGTTCCATCTTGTGCTCCTTGATCATGTTTGTCTTTGGGAGCTGCTCTGCTCCCATGTAAGAAGAAAAACCTTCCCATTTTCCACTCCACTGAGAAGTTTGAAGGTTTCCTAAAGAGGGTTCTGGAGTGCAAGTCTCAACATGACTGCAAAAGATAGGAGCAGCCTGAAAGTAGAAAAGGGTGGCTGGGTGACAGCTGGGTTCCCAGAGGACATTGCTGGTGAATGCTCAGCAGTGCTTCAGCATTTTGGAGGGGGAAAAGGAGACAGGAGAATGTTGATTGCTTTTAGCCAAGTGGTTCTTAGATGTTGCAGCCCATTCTCTTTCTAAAGAGTCAGCTGTGATCCAGAACAGCAAGTGACTGACTGAATGCACCCAACTGACTGGATTCTTCCCTCCCCTGAGGTGATTGCTGGATGCTGGCTGCCCTGGGCTCCCTGACACTGCGAAAACAATTTTTGGAAAATGTTTTACCAAAGGACCAAGGATTCCAGGACGATTATGCTGGGATTTTTCATTTCCGGGTAGGTATTCCCTGTGGTGTTGGTACCACTTGAGCTTGGCTGGTTGGATTGCAAAGGGGTCCAAGCTGCATCCCCACATCTCAGCACCCTTGAATGCTTTGGTTCTTCAATGCTGACTCCCAATTTAGAACTTTGCAGAAAATCCTGAATTTTTTAATGATTCCTGTGCTCCAGGTGGTGCAATTGCACTTCGGGGAATTTGATGCCCTTTTCTGAAAGTTATGACTGCAAAGGCAGCAGTACCAGCTGTTCAGACAGATTTGTGTACATATATGTTTTAAATGGTATTCTGGTGGCTGCTTTGATTTGGGCAGTCTGTTATGGCTGTCATCTCACCTGCACTATCTATTTGGGCTCATTTTCTGTTCCCCACTTCACCTTGCCCTTTTAGCTCGTTGAAATGGCTGGAAATTACAAATCCTTGGAGACAGATCAGAGGAACAGGCTTTTGATATTTTGAAAAGAGATTTGTTTCAGAGAGAGGAACAAGGCTTTTTAGTAAATCCCACTTTCTACCAACTCCTAAAATTGTCTGAATCTCCCAGGAGGGTGACTTGGGTAGCAACTGGCAGGCTCTGCTTGCTTGTGTCTGAGTCAAACAAATATCTGGTGGGATTAGAAGAGCTTGCAGCACCATTAAACTCCAGAAGCTAAACTGGATGTGGAGAAAATCAGGATAAACTCAGCCATTCCTCATCCCCCTTATTTCACAAATCTCTTTTGTTTTATGCAGTTCAGCACCAAACAAAGAGCTCTGGCAGTGAGACTTCTTTGACCTCCTAGGCTCCTATGGAGCAGCACCAAGAGGATTATCTTGTGGACAGTCTAAATTTTGCTCTGCTCCTTTGCTCCTTAGAATACCAGATGTTTCTATCTTGGCCCATTTCCAGCATACACTGCCACACTGTATGAGATAAACCAGCTGAAGGGACACCAGTCTGCTTAAAACACCTTAAAAGGATGCAAGCTAGATTGTCTTTCATGGGAGCTTTGAAAAGATTAGTTAGGCGCAATCCTTAAATCTTAAGCAGTATAAATACCTTACAGTATTTGAAAATGTTTTCCCTGTCATCTCATCTGCAAATCAATGCAACTGTTTCTGGCTTTCCTTGAGCAATAAACCCCTGAGAAAGCTCCTCTGAATGGAAATGCTTCTCTGCAATGCCTTTCAATTATTCCATCAAAGATATTTTACTGCCATCCACAGGCTAAGCAACCAGTCTCAGTTCAGTGAAGAATTGCAAACAAGGCGTATCATATGATAATATAAAAATTTTATCTTATAACTTTTTTTCCACCATTTTGGAACTGGACCATCTTGCCTCTCAGGAATACAAGGGGCTGCTCCAGTGTTCCTGTACAGCATGAGCTGTTCAGCAAGAGTCCCTTGCAAGAGTCAAGGATGTTAAGCACTTCATCAGCTGTAGTTAAGATGGGCTATGTTTTTATCTAGGGAATAATTAGTGATGTTATTTCCCCAGAGGTTAAGTTAGTCCCATCTTTGTATAGGAATCCCTTTCTCTGCTACAAAAACTGTGGTGTCTATGAGGCAGTGTGTCACTCCTTCTGACAGTGAGGAGCAGCACCTCATCTTGGGAAAAACCAGAAGTATTCTCCAGGGGACTACAGGGGATTATTGCACAGTGCATCAACTCACAACTGGAGGGATCTGCCCCGAAGGTTGATGTCCCTGCTCTCAGGAAGAAAGGGATGAAATCTTTAAAGACCATAAATGGTCAAGATCTCAGTTTCAGGAAACATCCAGAAAGTGCTTTTTAACACCATACAGAAGGTTGGTGTTAGTTGATAGTTGATAGACATGTGATTTTCTCCTTACTCGATTCCAGAATTGGATTTTTTTAAGATCCCTGTCCAGGAATGAAAAAAGGAGACAAAATAACCACACAGCATTGCCCCTTTGACCATCAGGACCCTAGATGTTGTTGCCATGTGTTCCCTAGATGTGTTGCTACCATCTTGGGACTGTCCATTTATTTTTCCTTCTCTTAAGCTCAGGAAAATAAAGTCCTGATTTAAAAGGCTTATCATAAATGTGAAAGTGAAGAACTCCCCTTTTTGCATCCTGCCTAAATAGCAATTCTTGGTTTTATTTACTACCACATTCACAGCTGCAGTACTTAAATCCCAAAAAGAGGATATAAAGAAATTTCATTAAGCCAGACTTAAGCCAAAAATTTACCCCCTCTGAAAGCAGAATAGCTTCTCCTGTACCACTCTTGTACTTCCAGAGCACTCTAGGATTTGCCATGAGGTTTCTTTTTCCCACTGTGGCTTTTCCTATCTTTGTGAGCTCAGATGAGACCACCACCTGAAAGTCTGTGACAGTCAGGATGAAGCAGCTGTCTTTATCCAGCTGAAGAAAAGCACAGTGCTGCGTTCAGACAGCCTCCAAGCTTGAGCTCCCTACCAAACATGGCCAAGGAACTTGACTTTTGGAAAAACATCACTCAGTGGGTTTGGACTGCATTAACCCCCACAGCGAGTTCTGTATGTTCTCCTTGTTTACCTGCTGTGTTTGCACATGGAGCACCGGGGGAGGTGTGGCTGATGTCACACCTTTTCTCCATTCACACCTGCTCCTAGGTGTTGGCTGGTGACAGAAGGGCTCCCTAGGTGACTGAAAGGACAGCTCCTTTTGGGCAGTCCTTTTGCCTATCTCTCCTTTGGCAGAGGACAGCCAGTGGAAGGCTTTTCCTCAAGCCCCTTCCTGCCAAAATCAAGCAGAAGCCTCAGATCCCTCCTGGAGCTCAAGTTAGAGGGTCCAGCCCTGCTGCCTCCTGCCACCCCTAATGCAGGAAGGGAGAGGCCTGGATGAGGCAGAAGTGGGATCAGACCTGCTTTCAGCTGAGCAGTCTGTAAGCTGCTTGCCTGCTGGACAGATCTGGCCTTGTGCTTTTCTAGCAGAACAGCTCATTTTGGGGTTTTTCATTGACCAAAGCTGTTGAAATAAAATCATGCCAGACTAAATCTATTGCTGGCATACTTCCACTAGAGTCCTTAGCATTACTGCAAATAAGAGCTTGTCCTCTTATGATTTCAAATCATGCTAAGCTACATTAATCTGCTAATGACTCTGGAAATGGCTCCTTTAGTTCATCCCCGCAGATCTCTATTCCTGTCTTTTCCGTTGAAAAGTTTCATCAGCTGGATCAGCTGGGGAAACACCTGCTCTGTCCACATGTTGGAGAGACTGCCTATGTCCTTCTCATCCATCAAGGAAATGGATAACACCTCAAAATACTCTTTAGTCACTACACCATCTCCATCCATGACAGCATGTCAGAGTCCTAATTGAAACACAGAGGAAAGAAAATGTAGAGGCTGGATCTTGACAAAGCCTCTCTGGCCAAGAGCTGCACTGTGGGGAAAAATCCAAGTGTGGCTGAGGAGTGAGGCTCATGGAATCCACCTGCTGATCATTCTTTATCTTCTTGATATCTTGCTATTGCCCAAGAATATTAGCATATTCCCTGTGTTGAATCTCTCTTCCCACTGATTCTAGGACTAGCTATACTCCCCAAGGACTTCCCCTGCCACTGGGAAATCCAGCCAATTGGTAGCTTGTTTAACAATGGGGACCATTAGCCTGAGGCACTTCAGGAGAGAACTTGCACATATCCATGCTTCAGGTTAATTCCTGTGCTAGTTCAGGAGGCTTTTTCTTGGCGTGGGCATTACTGCTTGAAAGAGGCTCATTATTTTATTCTCTCTCTCTCTTTTTAAAATATTTTTTTATTTTATTTATTTCCAGTTCTGGCAATATGGAGAATGGGTGGATGTAGTGATAGATGACCGGCTGCCGTTCCTAAATGGAAGATACCTGTCTGTACACCCCCGAACTTCAAACGAATTCTGGCCATCCTTGCTGGAAAAAGCGTATGCCAAGTAAATACACCTGGTCTGTTCTTCCACCCAGTGCTGAATGATTTCTGTGGGTGGTTTCAACCTCTGCCTTGTGCAAAGCACACAGGAAGGAGTTCAGGCTGACACCTGCCTGTGTGGCACTGTGCTTATGCAGGGAACCGTGGCTGCAGCAAACACAGGGCCAACATAAACTGGAGATGTTGGCCTTGGGTTAGACCCTATCCCTACCCAGCCCTAAAGGTAGCCAGCCCTAAATCTACCCAGTTCAACTCTGGGCTGTTAATGCCTGAGAAGCAAAATGAGCAGGGCAATGGCTGGTGACATAAAAGGGCCTGGAATCTCCTCCTGATTTCAGGGAAACTTCTTTGTCTCTTGTTTTCCTTTCCGTGTTGTCCTCTGTTTAAAACTGCAGAGTCTGAGCACGGATTACCTGTGTTTACAGTCACTAATCAGAGGCCATGTGGGTATTTGGAGCAGGCAATGAGAGGAAGCATGACTGAAGAACATGCCCAGGCACAACACACGCACTCCTAGGATTCTCTGATCAGCTCTCCCTTCACAGAGGACTCTTACTCTTAGCTGGGGACCCCAGAGTATGAAGAGTAAATAATGCCTAATAAAGAGATTTTTTTTTTTTAATCCTCTGGAGAGAGAAAGGATCAGATTGTGGTCCCTTAGCATTTGCCCATTTCCCATTATTAAAAATGCTGCAGAAAAAGTCCTGTGTTTGGGGTGGAATTTGCAATGCAGTGAAGAGGAGATGAAGAAAAGAGATAATAATTTTGGCAGATTTGGTCAGGAATAAGCAAATGTTAAAGCAGCATGAGAGAGACTCAGGAAGAAGATGCATTTTGCCCTGAGATATCTCAGAAAAGTTGACTCAGGATTCAGTACCAATTTGCTGCATAAGATTTTAATTACAATGCATACCAAACCTCTATTAAATTAAAGTTGCAAGCAATGCTGTTTGTGAGATTCCCATTGGAGAAGTTATTCCCCAGTGCCCAAGACAAATTCTTTTCATCAGTGTAGGACAAGGACAACTCTTCAAAATACAATTAGCTGCAGACTTCATTTGATTGCATTCATTAAATACAGTGTGTATGGTGGGGTTTAACAGCATGCTCTACCTGCTCTAAGTACAGCATGTTCCAGCTTATTTGCTGTCTCAATAAAAACCACCCGATAAAAACAACAAGGACTGTGTTGGCAATATTAAATTATTGTCCTATTATTGTGCTCTAGCAGAGTGAACTGGGAACAGTGCTGAGAACTCATTTCTGCCTTGCCCTGGAAGCATGGGTAAATACCTTCACCTCTCTTTTCCTTTTTCTCATTTGCAAAAGGAATACTGGCCATTTTTGTGAAGAGTCCTGTATAAGTGTGATATAGAAACTAACAGTTCAGCTCCATTTGACCTGAAGCATCCATTTGAACTAGTCATCCTTGGCTCCCTTCCTGTTCAGAAAAAAGAGACTGGATGCTTCAAGATGAGATGCAGCTCATCTCCCTAAAATGCCTGTGTTGGCATGAGATGCACCTTATTATTTTCCACTGTCTGCATATGGCTCTGGACAGCTGCCTCAGATGGGGATGAATACACAGAAAAAGCTCCCCCTTTGTCTCATTCCTTCCACAGGGCATGCGTTGTGCCTGGCCAAGGTTTTTGATCACGTTTCTTTTCATTACCTGGACACAATGTCTGCACACCCCAGGTTCCCCTGTGCTCACCACCTCAATGCACGCGTTCATTTTTAAAGCAAGCTCTGTGCATTGTTTATGAAAACACAGTGTATGGACTAATTAACTTCTCTCTCTCTCTTTTTTCCCTTTTTTTATTTTTAATATTTTAAAATTTTTCCATAGGCTGCAGGGCTCCTACCAGAACTTGAATGGAGGCTACCTTTCAGATGCTTTAGTAGACCTCACAGGTGGAGTCCAAGTGCAGTTTTCATTGAAAGATCCACCTCCTGATCTAGAGGAGGTCCTGAGAGCAGCTGATAAATCTCAGTGTCTCATGGGGTGCAGCACCCCGGGCCAGGTGAGTCACAGGGCCGGTCACATGCCTCTCTTGGTTCACTGTGTTTGCACAAAGGTTGCTCTTTGGAGGGGAAAAGGAAGTCCATAATCACTCTGTAAAATAGTTACAGCTTGTGGATGCCCGAAGGGATCTTGGCAGCAGAAAGTAGATAAGATTATTTGGTAAGGACTGTAAAGGTAATTGGGCAGATGTAGATGGATTGGTCTGTCCCAGAGGGGGCTGTAGCTTCTCTCCTGACTAATTCCGCTGCAGTAGAGTGGTGTCCTCTTCCAGCAGGCCTGATTTTGGCCTCCTAACTTTGTGATCAGCTCTGGCAAGGCCAAAACACACCTCTCTTCTATAAGAGGATGCAGTTATCTCATTGTGGCTTGCAGGCTTACTGGTGTTAATGCTGGGAAGTTGCAAAAGGCTTTGTGATACTCAGCAAGTACCTTTGATAAAATTTCTCCAAGGCTTCCCCTACAGCATGAGACAAGTGACTGCAAAGTGTGTGACACTGCTCCTGTGGTGCCTGCTTCCTCAGGACAGGAAGCTTGGCTGCTGCAAACAAGCCAAGGACTATTTCCTCAGCTCAGATGGCTGACCTGGCTGTGAGTGGCAGGGAAATTCTGCAGTCCCCCAGTCTGACTGCAAGTCACCCAGTCCAGGTCATTCTGCAGTTGCAGCAGCTCTGGACCACGGAAGAGCTTGCAAGGAAGTGTAAATCTGTAGCTTTGTTAAATTTCCTGGCTTGCTTATGGCTGCAGTGGGAACAACAGTTACATTCCTGTGGAGTACCTCTGAGATGCTGCTGCGGTCAGACACGAGGCTTTGTTTAGTGCTGGGGCAAATGATGGCTCTGGGAACTGGTGGCTGTGTCTTTATGGTGTGGCAGGAGCTAAAAGCTGTGCTTTCTCCCTTCTGCAGTCAAGCAGGAACATAGAGCTGAGGAATGGGATTGTGCAGGGTCATGCCTACACCGTCACAGGAGCTGTGAAGGTAAGAGCAGGGACTTGTTCCTGCCTGGAGATCTTATAGTGATGATCTGCTACAGGGCAGTTGTGCTGCTGATCCAGTCAGAGGGATCTGAATAAGCTTCACACTTAGGGGGGATCGTTGAAAGCATATAGCTCAAGTTCCAAGAGATGGAAGGACTCTGGCACAACAAAAAGAGGGAGGATATTAGAACTCGTATTGTTTTCTAATGGAAAATGCAACTGAAATTTACTCTTGTTTTGAGACACTTCAGCAGCAAATACAACATTTCTGGAGATTTTTGTTCCATGTTGGCTCTTAAAAAATGTGCTTTTGTGTTTCAAATGCAAGTAGAAGCACTGGCTGGAATGGTGGGATTTGTCATATGATGCAAATCTACATTTGTTCAGCTCAATCACAAGCTGCCAAAAATCACTGTGTGAGAAGTAAATCGCCGGATCAAGAACAGCGTTTCTCCATCTTTTAAAGCTGTTGTGCTCATGCAGAACTGCTCCTGGCTGAATATTAATATTGATGCTCTGAGAACCAATTTATCACATGGATCAAAAGAAATTAAGGATTTTTTACAGCCAGAAGTCAGAACATGGCTTAGCCCAGTAAGCCATAGTGCACACAGGGAGAGTTAACAGTGAAGAAGGAAACCAAACAATAGCTATGCTGTCAAGCAAGATAGCTACAAAACATTTGAATCTTGGAACCTAAAGTACCTTGGAAAGGTGATGTTACTTTCCCTAAGATATTTTCTCCCTTATCTCTCTCTCTCTGTTGGTTTTCTCATGCCATGGCATGCTTGGTGCTGTCATCACAGCCAGTGTGCTGCTTCTTGGAGGCAAGGGGCTAAAAATGGAAAGATGGGGATTGCCAAGCTCCAGAGAAGGCCCCAGCTGTCTCTTTGCAGGGCAGGGGCAGAAGGGTCCCCAATTCTGTCAGAGGAGAAGCAGGCTGTTCCAGCCTCCTGTTGCTCCTGGTGTGTGCAGAGAGGAGAAACAGTCTTTGCCCCACTTAAAGAAGTGCCAAGACATCCAAGGGGTTGTCCTGAGGGGAAATGATTCGGGACTGGGCCTTTGCCTGGGAAGAGACTGCCATGGTATTGTTTCCAGCATTGCCTGTGTGCAAAAGGAGAGCCAGAAAACAAAGGTTTGCTTCTTTCCACTTCCACCATTTTGGCTTCACTGGCAAAAGTTAATTGCTTCTGACTCAAATCAGCAGCAGCAAAAGGAGGAAAGCACCAGAAACCCCAGCTGTTGCAAACCACAGTATTGTAGCTACAGACCCACAGATTGTTTTTACCATCAGCTCTCTGTGCTGACTGTTGTCTTTCACTCCAGGCAGTCTGGTGACCTCATTCCTCAGAGTCTCTGCCTTTGCTGACTCACAGGATCAGATGTGCAGAATTAGGCACTGGAATTTCCCAAGGCTGTTGAATTCATGCAGTGTGACAGAAATTCTGCTGCTTCTCTCTGTGTCAGCTATTCACCATCCTCAGGAAAGCAAAATGGGTGCAGTTTTCTCTCACACATCATTCCTTTGCATTGTAGCAGAAGGCACTGATTCTCACTGCTGGGAAAATGAGATCAAGGTTAAATCTGGTCTCTAAAGTGTAGAGGAAGTTCCATTTTATTACTCTTCACTGAATATTGTAACTGGAAAAGCTGTGACTGAGTCTGTTTTCCTTTCCTCTTTACAGATCCCCTACAAGAATGGCTGGAAACATATCATCAGGATCTGGAATCCGTGGGGCCATGGGGAGTGGAAGGGGCCCTGGAGTGATGAGTAGGGTCTTAAAGCTTTAATGTCATAGGGAATCAATCTTTTATAAGAACCTTTGCCCCACACCCATTTTAACAAAACAGATATTTCCAAATCAGTTCATTATAAGCATTATTTTCATCTGCATAGCAACTGCCTGCAGAAAACCAATCCAGGGAAAACTAGTGCAGCCTTGCTAGGCTCAGGTGTCCCTTCTTGTCTGTGTGTATGCATTTTACCCAGTTCATAATTCTACATAAGTCATGGATGAAAGAGCTCTTATTTCCTGGAGTAAGCTCTGACCATGTCCTTAGATGTTGGCTGGCTGCTTCTATTGAATTCTCCTGCAGAAATCACACATCCATCTTCCTCCTCCTCCTTCTGCTCCCATGAGTCTGACTCTGGGAAGAGGATGGTTAGATGAGTCCATGGAGCAGGGCAGTATTGAACACAGAGGGACAGAAAGGGTCCTTGGTTATTCCAAAGGCAAAGTGCCAGGGAATGGCTTGAACTAATCTCTAGGATCCTTCATGCAGCTTTGGGGACCCAAGGACCACTTTGCTGCCTGTGTGTATAATCTAACATCTCTTTCCTAAAGAAAGGAATGATACAGACTGCAACAGTGTTTTGTAAATAAATAGATCTTAGTTTTCCTTTTAGAATTGCATCAGTGTTTCCATGATTAGAGAGATATTCTTGAGACAATCTCAGGTTATTTAATAGTGTCCCACCCCTCCCTGTTGCTAGGACCACACAGAAGCACTCTGTTGAGAAAAGTCAGGCTGGAGTGTTGCATCTGGGAGGGTTGGTGGGCTGTGTAGACATGTCTAAGGCTGGGATGACAGCTCTCTGCTCAGGCAGCATCCTCCCATCCTTTTGGAAGGGTGAACTACGATCCTAAGTGTAATTGAAATGCCAGTAGCACGTTCACAGGTAAGCTGCACCAATCAATAAATTATTGATTCACGTGCTGTTTATTTATCTTAAACTCTTCAGAAAGTACAATTATCACTTAATTATAAACATGCTGCTTGGAAACAACACATTTGACTGGGTAATGTGCTCTCTACATGCCAGTGGAATATCAGTGTGCTGTAGCTTGGTGCCTCACTAACCTCTCCAGCATGGGGATAGGTGACCAGGACAGTGGGAGGACTCCCCACTCCAGGCTGGGCAGCTCAGGCATAGCAAAGGCACAGAGTTTTATTTGCTGGCCTTGGCTGTGAAGGTATCACACACAGTCCTGTTTCCAATGTGCAGTTTGTTCACCCCTCCTGATCCCTCAAGACCTGACAGGCTGGTTAGAGGAATAGGCCAAAGATGAAATATTGTGCCTCACATCTTGTTGATTTGTTCTTTTTTGCAGCTCTCCTCAATGGGACCGTGTTGAGCCTAAATACAGAGAAGCCCTCCTCAAAAATAAGGATGATGGAGAGTTCTGGTATTTCCCTATTGATCCTTTATCTACTGGGTTTTCTATTTGCCTTCATTATGGAAAAAGTAATTTGGCAGTTCTCTGTTCTTGGTGGTCGCTCAAGGCACCCAGTGTTAGCTGTGTGCAAACAGCCAATTGGAGATTGTCCTGTGGTTTCAGAGGAAACAAGACCTGAAAAAATGGAGTTGGCCAAGATTAAGTAACTGGCTGATGAAAAAAAAAGTGAGAGAGGTAAAAATCCAGCCGTCTGGGACCTGGTCATTTTGTCACACTATCTCTCCTCATGAAGTGTGTGGTTTGACACACACTTGGACTGACTGCTTGAAGGGGACAGCTGTCTAAGCAGGTCACTGAGCTTGTGCACTTGACTACTCTGCAGGTGCTTGTGGTTTTTCACTGCCTCTGATTGCTCTCAGATACAGCTTAGCCGTGTGTGGGCTGTCCCTGAGAAAAACTGATTATTCAGAGAGTGTGCAGGTGCCCTGTGGGGCTCTGAGGCAGGGCAACAGCAGGTGGGTCTGAAATACACACTTGAGGATTGAGTGAAGTATGAGTGTGGGACAGAACACTGTGGAGGTACAAAGGCAAGGGACAGTGACAGAAGTGTGCTGGAGATGGCAGGGCTCCAGCAAGATACCCCTGAACACGCCCTGTGGTTCACCCTGGGGCATTAGGAGCAGTTAGGGCAGCCCAAAATGCATTGAGAGCTGAGCTCTTCTGCAAGGTAGGAGCCAGCAGAGCTGCAGGTGCCTGCAGTGCTCTCAGCAATCCCTTTTTAAAGGCATGGGGTGAATGATGCCTAACTGATGTCTTCACAGAAACACAGAGTGGGTCGTGCTGGAAGAGACCACAGTGGCTCAGCTCATGTGGTCCAACCTCCTGCTCAAGCAGGGTCATCCCAGAGCACATGGCACAGGGTTGTGATAAGCTGGTTGTGGAATACTCCAGTGAGGGACACTCCACACCCTCTCTGGGCAACATGTTCCAGTGTGTGGTTAGTTGCACAGTAAAGAAATTCTTCCTCATATTCAGGTGGGACTCCCTGTATATCAGTTTCTGCCCATTTCCTCTTGTCCTGTTGCTTGGCATCACCAAGCAGAGCCTGGTCCAACTTCTGACACCCTCCCTTCAGATACTGACATTGATGAGGTTCCCTCTCAAGGCTGAGCAGGCCCAGCTCCCTCAGCCTTTCCTCAGAAGGGAGAAGCTCATGTGCCTTGATCATCTTTGTAGCCCCCCACTGCACCTGCTCCAGCAGCTCCACGTCTGTCTGGTACTGAGGAGCCCAGAAGTGGACAGAGCACTCCAGCTGTGCCTCACCAGGGCTGAGCAGAGGGGCAGGATCACCTCCCTTACCCATTGCCAATGTTCTTCTGCCTTAAACTGAATGATGAGATTTTCCTCCCTCTCCGCAGGATGTCCTGTAAGAACTTCCAGGAGCAGTTTTCATGGCTGTATATATGTAACAACACCCCAACATTTTTGGACTTTGGAGATGAGCACTGCCCAACGTGGTCTCTGAGCAGCCACACCAACCTGTGGAGCCCGGGTCTTCCCACAAGGAGGAGCCGCTATTCCCCAGGTAATGGATGCTCGCTGCAGTCACCCGGTCTTCTCCTCTCCACCGATGCTTACAGTGAAACATTCACTCTGCGCACCAAATTGCAGAAGTATTGATTGCCAGTTGTTAATGCCTGCCTTTTCCCATTACAGCACTTATCAGCTAAACAGGCAGAAACAAAGCAACAGCACTGGCTGCTGAGTTAAAACAGGAGACTTGTGATTTAGGGACCCTGGACTCTTTAAGTCAAAATGAGCTTGTATATCTTCTTTTGGCCAGTTGCAGTAGGTGTTACTGGGGACCTCATCAGAAAGTCTGGCAAATATGCTGTTGATTTTACAGAGCAAAAAGTACTCTGAAATTAAATGGAAATTGAATGAAAAAGATGTGCTACAAAGCTCTACTTTTTAAGGTAAAAAGGTCTTTGGGCTGATAAGACCAGTGCTTTTCTCTGCCTGTGCAAGAACTCTTCTGGCATTGTAAGCTCCAATCAGCAGTAGTATATTTTTACATTTTTATCTTATCTCATCTCACTTTTATTTTACAGCTGCATCAGTGTTTGGGCTTTGTGTTTTTAATCTAGGATGGTAGTATCTGATCAGTGAAGAGGCTTCTTTTTTTCTCAAATGACAATCCTTGACTTAGCAGCAAACAGGTTTTGGCTTACAGATTTCAGGCTCCTGCTCCTAACCGGATCACCAGCTCTCAAGGTGTGATAACACAGCAATGCCTGAGCTGCTGCACACCACAGTCACCAGACTGAGCAAGGAGGTGCAGGGGCTGAACTGAGAGTGTGCAGGCAGAGCCATTTCCTTGGAGCTCTGCTTTCCATCAGCCCTCAAATAAAGTCCCTGTCCAAGTACAATCATTCTAATTTGCAACTTTCAAGGCCACCCAACATAGGGATCTGTCTTAAATTCTAGTCTGGTGCCATTTCAGTCCTTTTTTCCCACTTTGGGCACTTCAATGCTTTTTTTTTTTTTTTTTGATCAGGAATGCTTCCTGTTAACCAAAGCTTTGGCCAAGAAGCAGCTGTTTCCCTCTGGTGCTTGACATGGTCTGTCCATCACAAACATTAGCAGGAGGGAAGGAGAGGATAGCTTTGCACCATCCCATCCTTTTCTATGTGTTTATCATCTCAAAGCCACAGTCCTTTTCAGCTCAGCCTCTGGGTCAGGTGCCTGATTAAGAGCCGCTGCTTTTCTGCCGCTGGGAAAGTGTGCCACGTAGGTGAAGCAGATGTAGGGGGGTTGAGAAATCCACACGACTTCCCTGACTTTGCCAGAGATTTCTAAAATGATAAATGTGCAATTAGTTTACCTCCAGATGCCTCAACTTCTAGTGCTAGTGTGGAGACTACAGTGCCCTGTTGTATTGAAAGGATCTTGGAGCAGTGACTGCCTGTTCCTCTGGCGAGGTCTTACACAACAGGCTGCTGCTGGAACATCTCTGTGCCTACTGCTAACCTATTAACACTTTCTCAGCAGGTGCAGCTTCAACAAACCCTCAGTATTTTTTCAGAGTGTTAGATCACAACCCAAAAACCTATAATATAGCAATTTCACTCATGCAAAAACACACTGAACGTGTGCAGGATGAAAAAAACCTGAAGATTGGCTTTTTCATCACCACGGTAAGCACAATCAGATATCATGTAGGCACTGATGTTCTCTGTGTGGTTTATTTTACCTTTATGTGAGAATGCAAGACTGAATTGCCTTTTGATCTGTTAAAAAGTCAGTATGTGGTGTGAATTTCTGGGTGCCTTCTATTGTAGAAACTCAGAGTAAAAAGAGAGTTAAGCAGGCTTAGTTTCTTTTATTCATGTCTTAATGAACGAAGGTGGCACTTTTAGCTCTGTAGCATCCCAGAATAGCCCTGGGAAACTCAGGGAGTCCCTGGGTTAGAAGATGTGCCAGGGCAATATCCTGTGTGCCAGCAGTACTGGTGACATGCCGTGCTGGCTGGGCACAAAGTGTGACAGCCAGCACTGGCCACAGCCCTCAAGCAGCCCTCCAGGTACAGCAGGGAAGCAGATGGTCTCTCATTCCCCAAAGTGGACCTGTCTTACTCATCCTCCTGTCTTCTATCTGAAAAAGCTATGTAGAAACATTTACAAAACATGAGAGCCTTTGCTTGAGACCAGTGTAGAGGAAATCCACTCAGATTCCTGGGAGCTCCACTACAATTTCTCTGGGTTTTTTCCTTGGTGCCTTTCCAGAAAGGTGCTTTTTCAAGCTGTTCTCAGAGCATTACCAGGCTCACTGAAAGCACAGCTGCTAGTGTGGATGAATGCTAACCTTTCCCAAAGTATTTTTGTTCTTGGCTGATGACTGTGGGAGGCTATTGTTTAAACCCAAAGACTAAAAAGGAAGCAGGGATTGCTCTAAACCCTAATTTCTCCTCATTCTCCTCATTACTGGAGAGGTTTGCCCTAGTCCCAGACTTTAAATAATTGATGCCATAAGTTTAACAGCTCCTCATAAAGGAAAAGCATGACTACGTAGCTCATAAAAAAAGTTGGCTGAGAAATAAAAGATGTCATTAAAAGGGCATCCCTCCAGCAAGTGGAGCTCACTATCCCTATGGGAGGATATCCTCTGTCCTGTGCAGGTATCAAGCCTGCAGGACTCCATCAGGCCAGCTGTGCCACTCAGAAAGAGCTGCTGCTCCTGTTAAATGGGAAATTGCTCCTTTCAGCATCCCCAAAAGTCACCAGACATGGAGGTCTCTGTGTGCTCTTGCATGATGCACCTCCACCTTGATTAGTTACCCTTTCAACAGGCATGACCTTCAGTGGGAGGTGATGATATAGGTCTTGGTTCCCTCAGAAAAGTGGTTATTTAATCAGGAAGCAGACTAGGAGACAGATTTTCTCTATTTTTGCTTTATATTTTAAATTTTTCTTCCCCTGCAGCTGATGCTCAGGTATGTTTTCTCTCCTTTGGTATGAGATAGATCAAGGATGGACGAACCTCAATGAGTTTGTCAAGCCTGGGTGACATGGCCTCTGTGGGCTGTCAGCCCAGAGCTCACCTCAGGCTCCCTTTGGGCTCAGGTCACTTGTGTTTCTGACCTTCTGAGTGACCTCCTACACAGGAGCTGAAGGGCAGGGCCAGAACACAGCATTACTGGAGGCACCAGGATTACTGTGGAGCACCTGGGCAGTGAGGGCAAGGGAGCAGTTCTGCTGCTCTGTCACACCATAGCTTTTATTAATAGAATGATATTGGTGCATATTCACACAGGGGATTATACAGAAAACATCCCCTCATAGACACACACTAAGGATTTTAATGTGAGAGCTGCTCTACCAGCTCCTCACAGCCACCCTGGTGTCCTGTCCTGGTAGCAGCAAAAGCCAAATCCAGGGGCTAAAACCAGAGTGGTTGTGAGTGCCATTCCCTCATATTATTTCCCAGTGTTCTGCCTCGGTGCCTGAGGGTAGTCAGAGCATCTTTGGGTAAAAGTTTACAATGGGTTTCTTTGCACAAGGGGAGTGCAGTTGGCAAGATTCATGTGGCTTCACTCTTCCTCCCTGCTCTGCTTTCTCTGCTATAATTCATTAGCAGCATCATCCATTTTTCGGTACCTTTTGAGATGCATCAAATTGGTGCTGTGAGGTAAAAGGAGTAATATCCCTGGCAGGATGAGAGGAGAATGCAGTGCAGGCGAGAATGCAAACCAGAATGGACGTATCTGATAGCTCTAGGAAGCCTTTGATTAAATATAGACATGGAACACTAATACATGGCTGCGAGGGAAGTTTAATGTTGTGTGATAGAGCTGAGAAATGTATAGAGGCTGATTCTTATCTCACACTGGTTTTGATTCCATTGAGATATTAATCTGCTTCTCCTTTTTACTGGAAGGAATGTGAAATAAGGCTCAAAAGTGGGGGAAAAAAGTATTACACCATTTATTTCTTTGCAGCACTGCGCATTTCTATCTGCTCAAGATCTGACCCATAATACTTGGCAGTCTGTGTACCTCCCAGCCGTCTGTAACAGTAGTCATCCTATTTTTTTTTCCTTCCAAAATAGCAGTTTTATGTTATTGTCTCCCAAAGGCATGGCTCATAAATAACTCTGCCACGCTGTATCACCCTTCTAAATGGAATTTATACACGCTGATATATTTTGGGGAATATGTTAAGGAAGGGTTTTTTATTATGCTATCTTTACATGTCATCATAGTAATAGCTGTTGCATTATATTTGTTCATCTCAGCAAAAAAAATACTGGAATAACAGATGAAAGATCAGAATACTCAGTTTTCTTGTGACACTTGCTGGTTTGGATTGGGATTCTTGAAGCATTCTTGTCATCTGGGTGACATGCTTAGAGGGCTCTCTGACCTCTTTGAGTCACAAAAGATCTCAGGGAATTTTTTAGAAATAGTATTCATCCTTGATTCCTTCGTGAACTCTGCTTAATGTTAATTGAAGTTCTCTTCAAATCTCCTTACATTAATTTTGGCATCTGTTTCTTTCAGTTTCTCCACCTTTGAGCAACTTTGATATGTCCTTGAAAAAGGTCTGTCCCCTGGGTGGGCTTTTCAGGCCACTGGGAGGTTGAGGCGTGATAGATGCAGTGTGTATTCAGAGAGGTGTGAGAGTGGCAGACTGCTGTGAGTGTGCTTTCTGATTTACTTTGGCTCCTAACAGGAAGACAGCCAGCTGTATTTTTCTTTCAGGAGAACTCCAGAGTTCTGAAGGATATCTTCATCCGGACTCGAGATGTGACCAGCTGCTTTATCTTGAGCCCAGGAACCTATGCTGTCGTTCCTGCTGCAGCAGAGGACCGAGAATTCAAATTTCTCTTACGGATTTTCATAAAGAATCAAGACTACAATGAGTAAGAGGATATGCACTCCTTAAAGGCCCCAGACTCACAGTGTGCCAGGAATTAACTATTTAACATCAAGATAACTGATGTGGCAATTTGCTTTGAGTGTACCCTTGGAGGGTGGGGAAGGCACGGAGGAGTGTAAAGCACCTGTTGAGGGGGATCAGGTCAGGTACAGTCAGCTGCACAAGGGTGGCCACTGCAGAGCAGGGCAGGAGCTCATCTGCAGCCACCAAGGGTCTCAGCTTTGGTACAAAGAGAGCAATAATTGTGAGATACGTCCTCTACCCCCGATTGTGGGGACCTTTCTCCTTGCTGAAAGGAGGATTGGGAGCTTGTTTTCCCTAATTCTTAACAGCTGTTCAGTAGTTTTTATGTTCTGCTGGCTGGATGGCAGATGGATTACGTCCCATTCTGCTTGGAGTGGTACCTGGAGAAGCCAAGAGCGGTGAAAGGCCTTGATCCTTTCACTCAGCCACCTCATAGACAAGCAGGGTTCCCTGTGGGCATGAGAGTGGCCTTGAAGGTAAGTTTAGTGGAAAAATAGTATCTGAGTTTATGCAAAGGCAGCTATTACCACACACACACATTCACATTACCACGTATTACATTTGGGTGGGGTTTCCTCCAGGTAAGCAAGCTTTGAGTCCCAGCATTCAGCCAGCCTCACCAAATGACCTGCAAGCATCACCTGGCAGTGCCTTCCCTTCAGCAAGATTTAGAGCAGATGTGATTGCAGCTCTTACCTCACTGGTCCATATCTTAATAATGGGATTGCTTTCCAGAAATTGCACTTTGAAACTTTGGCCCCTGGCAAAAATAGCCCAGAACCAACAGAGGCAATTTCTGAGTTATAGAAAGCAAACACAAGGAGTCTGTGCTGTGGGCTGGACTGCCTTCAGCAGAGTGAGTCGTGTGTGAGACAGCTCAGCCCTGGAAGTGAGCTGTTCAGGAGAGCCTCTGACCCTCACAGACCCTCCTGAGCTGGGCCAAGTGTGGAGATCACCTTCCAGTGGGTCTTTGCAGCACTTACTTATATAGATGTTATAAAAATAGAACCTGGCTTGTCTAATTTCTCTACTGAAAGCAAAACTCAAGTACTGAATGTGCCTGCTAAGTGTGTCTTAGAAATGGTGACCCTGGCCCAGTTTCAGGCAGTCTGCAGACATTTAGATGTTGCCTTTTAATATCCCAGATGCTGTTTTTATTCCTGACTGTTAAACTGAGCAAAGAGAAAGGAGGTGAAAAATTTCTGTGGCTCAAGGCAGGGCAGCCCTGTGTTCTGTGTGGTGAAGTTAGTCCTGGCATACTCAGAGAGACACAGGCTACCCTTTCTCTGCTCCTGGTGCCAACAGAGCTGGCTTGGGGAAGGCAGTGGCCCCAGAGCAGCTGGAGACTCAGACCTGTCCGTGCCTGTTTGCACAGAGAGACCCAGGACTGGTGCAGCAGCCTTGTCTGAACTGGGCCAGGCTGGGCCATGGGTGCTGAGCATCTTGTGGGGCTGTGGGCTGGGTGAGTGCTGCTGGTGGTGCCTGCCTTCCATCACAGCTACAAATCAATGCTCTGGAAAGGGCTCTTTTCTCCCAGTTTGATTCTTGTAACTCTTTTCTAGGAACTCAAACTCCCTGACCAGCCCAGTGCTGCCGATGGTAAGAGTCTGAAAACTGCTGTAGGTTCTGGTGGTGATCATTTGGTCACCTTTACTGACTCCTCTTCATCTGCTCTTCTCTCCCTGTCCCAGAGTTTTACTCTGACACCCTTGCTGGGAAGGCAGGACACCTCTCCGGAGAGACAGGAGTGACAACAAAGCCCTTCCTCTTCTCATATGTCTTTTTCAGAGACTGATTTTGAGGAAACAAGTCTTATACAGTCCCTTTGTCAGCCTGTCCATCTGTCCTTTTCACCTCACCGTCTTTAACACTTTGACAAACCAAATATAGCAGGGGAGAGAACACTTAACAGATTCTAATTTCTTTCAATGTCTGTAAAATGGGTATATATCTATGGGGGAGGGAGAGGGAAACAATTCCTGTGAGTGTGATTGAACATGCCTTCCTCATGGGAATTATTTAATTCAAGTGCTTGTACCCTATAAAGCACAGGAGTCCATAGGGATGAGACTCAAATCAGTTTTCTGCTGATTTTCATCAGGATATCTTCAAAGACAGAGACATAAAGTAAATTGCACTTTGAAACTGCCTGCATCTCTAGTTCAACCCACATTTTTGCCTCTCCAGCCCAGCTACCACGGGTTTTTTGGTATCTTGCTGTGAGCTGTGCACATTGCCAGGGCTGGTGCAGTCCCTGCTGGTCCCACCAGCAAAATCCTGCCACTGAGAGGCTGCTGTTTACAACCTTCAAAGACACGGATCTTTGAAGCCAGAGGTGTGAAGGAGAACAGAAAACCGGGTCCTTTCCATGTGATTCATTTTCCAGCACACAATTAAGCCCCATTAGAGGGGTAGTGTAAATGGTGACTTTTTATCTCTTTCCACTGACAAGCTGTCAGTTTACCTGGCTGTTGTCCTTAGCCAATGTTTTGACTTTGATGAATTGTGGTACCCACAGTTTCTGCTCCTGTTCAGGTATTTGGGCTTCTTTGGTATTAAGTATCTCACACAGAGATGAAGACATTAGGTCTTGGGCTTAGATTTTTTTCTGAAACTTTTATAATGTTAAGGATAATTCCCCTTAGTGCCTGATGGATCGTTTCACTGGAAGGTTGGGAAAAAATCACTTAACCATTGAATTGCAATTGCTCAGGTATAGTCCAAGCTTGTCTTGGGGTTGAGAAGGTACAAGAGAAAGGAAAGGTCAACTCGTGCTCTATTTCCTTGGTTCAAATGAATCTTCACATGCCCTGAGCAGCGGTCCCAACCAAGGTCCCCCAACAAGGATCAGGCCTTGTATCTCTATACTCCTGTATTGACTTGCTGAATTCCATCCTGGATGTGTTCTGTCATGTTCCTTAAGCCCTGAACGGCTCCTTCCTGGTTCTATTAGCTGCTAACATCCAAAATATGCTTCTTCCTTCATTTCAGTAGCAGTTGCTCACTCCTAGTCTATTTTATTTTGGGGAAATATGCAACCTGTGAAAACTGCAACCTGTGCTGTACATTCCCTGCCCCTTTAAAGTGCTGTTTGGATCTGCAGACTTTTGCCTCCAGTTGTTTTTGTAGCTGAATTATTTATGTCTGCTCTTTGTTTTCGATGCAGGATGTACCAAGACAGAACCAGGACAGCTCCTATAAGGATCTTTTCCTAAGATACGCTAAGCAGGTGCCCTCTCTAGAACATATTGTTGAAAAAATTAATAATAAAAACACATGTGGACTTGCAAAAAGAAAAACTGATCTATGATGTTGATACAAATCCATTTAGAATTGTTTTTTTTTTATTTGGAAATGTAGCTCCACCCTCAAGTGTATACCCTGGAAATGGTATTGATTGACCTGCCAAAACCCCCAGAAAAATGGGACATTCAGCTGGGATAGATTGTCTAGTTCCATATATCAGCAGAACATTGGAGATTTATAGTTGAGCTGGTGATGGACTTCCACGTGTACTTTCTTTCTTTTTTTTTTTTTTGCTTTGTTTAGTTTATTTGCTGAAAGCAATTAGAAAGCCTTGGGTAGTCCCCCACTCTCATCAGCATCATTTTCCATTTGCCTTCTCAGCACTTGGAAACCAGACATCAGTCAGCGTTTGAGTAATTGATTCCTGCTCTTTCAGAGCCAAGCTCTGTGTTCACAGGAGATGCTTTTAATGGTTTAATAAACTGTTATAAAGAACTCCTTGACTTAGTCAAGAGGAAAAAAATCACTGTCAAAAGTCTCTGCACAATGAACCTCCTGAAGTTAATGGTTATATCAGTGTGTGAAGGTGAAAAGGTGGAAGGAGCAGGGCTGCCTGCCGGGTGCCCCGGGGGTGTCTCGGCAGGGAGGCGGCCGGGTGGCTGATGGGCAGCAGTGCCTGTGCTCCCAGCCCACCCCCACAGCTGCTGGTGTGCTGCCCATCCACAGCTCCCCGTCCCTGCAGAACAAAGCCCATGGTGATGGCAGCGCCTGCAGCTCCCCTGCAGCTGTAGGGAAGGACCTGGAGTGGCCCGGCAGCGTGGAGAGCCTTGTTGTGCTCCAGAGGGGATGCTGCTGCTCCTTTGATATAGATAAACAGAGGTTCTTGCTTGCCACGGTGCCTGAGGAAAAAGTTTTGGGCAAAAGTGACACGGGAGAAAACTTTATGCTCAAAGACCTCTCTGTGTTTTATTTTGCATCAGGGCTCAAGTATTGACGCCTTGCAGCTGCAACAACTCCTTAATGAAGTGATCTTGCAAGGTAAAGCTTTTACAGCCCCACTAATGCTTTTGGTGCTTCCCTATCCTTAGACTAGAGTAAATTAGACATAGGATTTAATGGTGTCCTGATGGTCCTTAAAAAATCCTCATTGTGGCTTACTGCACTGTGAGATCAGAGCATGAGAGGGGCACAGCTGGAGGGCTGGAGCCAACTCAGCCATGCACAAGGCTCAAAGTCCTCTTAGGACTTGTTAAATCAGCATAAGTGGCCTTTCTTGCCACTGGCATTTCCCTTATCCTTATTTGAAGAGGGATGAGTTTCCACCCCTGGGCAGGGACTGTGCAGAGTGAGCCCAAACAGGGCACCTGTCCTTGGGGAAGGTAGAGGTGTTGGAGATGTGCAGACTTCCTTGGCACAGAGCCCTTGCTGCTGTTTGAGAACCTGAACCAGAGCTGGGGCTTTTCAGCTGTGTGAGCCTTCAGTCTGGTGTCCTCCTTCCTTCAGAACGGTGTCCTGATGCCTGTCACAGCCCTTGCTCTTGCTAATTCCTTCTGTTTTGTCAATCCTTGCAGATGAAATGACCAGCCTGGGAGGGAGATTGAGCTTTGATTCATGCAGAGGCATTTTAGCTCTGATGGATGTATCCTTTCAGCAGAAGCAATAAACTTCCCTGGTGCTGCCCATCCTTGCCTTGAGTTATGGCTGAGCTGAACATCCCAGGGTGACAACCTGCAAGTAAATATTAGCCCCAGTCCCCAATAAATGACTGTCCCATGTCCATGCAGGACTTTGCTGTCCATATCCCAGCTCTGATGTGTCTGCTGAAAGGTGAGGACCAACCTTCTGCTACCAGCTGACTCTTTGCTCTCATTTTGCCCCCTCTGGGGCTTGGCTAAGCTTCACCCTTGGGTGGGGGTCTCAGGCAGAGCTGAGACAAGGAGGCAGGACAGAGTTCAGGCATAGCTCAGCTGTTCTGTGGTGGTTGCACCACCCCAGCCTGGGGTGGCACTTTAGCAGGCTGCCAGCAGTGCTGGTGTCAGGGGCAGAAACATTGTCACTGCTGAATCCCAGACACTTGCCCAGCAGGCCATCCCAGTGTGTATTTCCAGTATCTTTCCTATTTAGCTGAATCACTCAGTCTTTTTACTGCTAACAAGACAACACGAGAAATACATTGCTGGCCACTGTAGAACAAGAGGGCTCCTTGATGAAAACATACATCTCCCTCCTGTGCTTCTTCCCCCTCGCTTCCTCATTGTTTCTTTTCCTCCATGCCTTGAAAAAGCTTTGAGACATTTTCAGACCTTTAAAAACTGCCAGAGAATGAATAAAAATGACCAGAAATCCATCTCTCTTTCGAGCTTTCAGCATCTAGCCAGTGAAAGAGACTTTTTCTCCTTTGCAAGGCCTGTCCTGGGATAAGTGGGCACTGTGAATGCATGGCACGTGCGAAGAGCTGACAAAGCCTCTGCTCTGCTATAATTCAGGATGGATTTTTAATTCTCTGGCCTGCAGATAACCCATGTACAGTGTGACCTATCCTGGCCTGCAAAGCCAGGATCAGCTTTTTTCACTCAGGTTCCACGACAGTGGCACATGTCCACTTGTATTTCAGTGGTGATGGGTTTTGCTTTCGGGGAGGTTTCACCATCCTGCATTGGGGTGGGTGCTGCGTGTCTGCCCAGGACTCCTGGGTGGAGTAGGGAGGAAGAGGGGAGCAGGCCCACTGACAGTGCCCCTCATGCATTCCTGGGGCTGTCTGCCTCAAAGGCTGCTGCTGTCTGACAGGAAGCATCGGGATCATCTCCTCGTGCTCTTGGCTCCTTGGTGCCTGTTCTCCTGGAGGATCCAGCAAGAGCTGATCCTGGGGTGCCCTGTGCAGAGCAAGGCCATGGAGCCATGTTCCAGGGCTAAATGCCACTGCAGCTTCCCCTGGGGTTAAAGGCACCTTATAAATAGAAACCTTTTGTGGTTTGTGAGCATTGGCATGAGCAGCTGTGCAATGTGACAAAGAAGGTGGATTTAAAGACAACCGAGAGCAGAAAAACTCTCAGCTTTCTCAGCACGAAGTAGCTGACAGAAGAGGCTGCATCTTATGTGTTCACCTCTGTGGAGGCAACATCCTCGGCAGCAAAGACAGCCAGGTTTAGCTCTCATTAAGTGCTCGATTCTTAACTAAATGCACAGCTCAACTCGAACGGAAGACTCACCCTGCAGGAGTTCGGGAGCCTCTGGCAAAGTCTCACTAAGTACATGGTACGGGGGAGGGGGTGGCTCTCTTGGCTGTGGATGCTGTGGATGCTGTGGATGCTGTGGATGCTGTGGATGCTGTGGATGCTGTGGATGCTGTGGACAATGTGGATTCTGTAGCCCGGGGTTTTCCAGCAGCAGGGAGCAGATGCTCCGTGCTCTGAAAGCGCTGCGGGGAGAAGCCTTGCAAAGGTTGCTTGCTTAGCGGGTCAGAGTTCCCTCCTCTCACGCAAGGGAGGCAGTGGTGTGTGTAAAGTGCTTCAAATGAGCAGCCCAGGCTTTTCCAGCACAGAGAACATTGAGGGAAAAGGTAGGAAGGCCAATTAGGCTCAGAATCTGATGAAAATCTCCATGTCTGTGCCACCACTGGCAATTTTTTTTTTAAAGCTGAAATGACTTCTTGAACAGAGTCATCTGAAAAATATCATTTCCTCATTTCTGCGGTTTCTAGTGGAAATGTATAGGATCCAATGAAAGCTTGTCTGGGAGAAAGTTTCTGCTCCAGGATAAGCACTGGAAGCAGTGACATGGTATTTAGGGTCCCACCTAAAGTCTTCAGGGCATGCATGGCAGCTTCTCTGTGTCAGGTCCTTCTCCCTCAGTCTTGGTGCAGGACAGGAGGGTTTCCTCAAGGCTCAGGTTTGGGTGGGCTCCAATTTATTCCACTCCTCTTGAGATGGTCTGAGACTACCTAGTACCCCATCTGGATAGGGGTGCTCTTCCCACTGACAGCACCTCAAATGTGGCTTGTGGTGTGCTAAGAAAGCAAAAAGGCTTCTGCCCACCCCAAACTGTGGGATTTCTTACACCCTAAGATTCTGTCAGAGCCCTCTGAAAATGGGTGTCCCTTGTCATAGACACCCCATCTCACCTGTTGAACTTCTTTGCAGCATATTTACTAAGGGAGGAGAACTGGTTGTAGTAGTAAGTGTGGGGAATAGTGGTAAGAGCTTGACACCTGCCTGTGCACTGTATTTTAGGATATCTTCTTCAAGGAAGACAGAAACCGTTCTGGATTTCTCGATGCAGCTGGACTGAAGAACGTGATACAGGCAGCAGGTACGCCCAGAGGTGCCCAGCAGCTCCCTTTCTTTTCCCTGTGGCAGGGAAGGAACGGCTGAAAAAGAAAGAGGAAAGAAAGAAAGACTTTTAGGGAGAAAGTGACTTGGATTTCACAGAGATGCCAGTTACATCACAGCTCTGGGGAGAGGTCTGTGCTGGGGAGACAGCAGAGAGATGCAGAGAAGTGCAGCACTGGCCAGATTATCTTCTAGGTCATGGACGGAACAACCAGCAGAGGGAAGGAGAAAGGAAGAGTGGATTCTTGCACTTGCCTCAGTTCCTGCAGTTTCTCTCCAGGGCAGGGACTAAGTCTAGAAGGGAAAGCCACACCGACAGGCATTTATTTAGTTTGCACTGACCTCTGTTGGCTACTGAGTGCTGAAACTCTCAGTGAGTGCACGAGTGAAACATTTTAGCTGAGTCGTCTCAACGGAGACTTTGTGCATGAAGCACATCTCTGACACAGCGATCCCCTTTTCACTGTACAGCAGAGAAGCTCCCGTTTGACTGCCTGGAGCTTGGAAGGGTGCTGTCCCAGGAGGAAATGGGTGCAGGATTGCTATCTCTGGGAGCCATCAGCTGGGGGGATGCATGTATAATTTTTTTGCTGCTGAGAGCTGGGCAAAGCATCAGGATCTGTCTGCAAAGTGCAGCACTGATGTGCCAGATGTCAAAGGAGAGGTTGCCGGGACCATTTGGTGAGAAAGATGCTAAAGGGTAAAATTGGGAAGAAAACTGTACATGGAAAAGTCCTGTCAGCCAAAACAGTGCAGCTCTTTGAAAGGATAAAAAGACACTGTTAAGTGGCAAATTCAATACATGTTTGCCTACAAGTAGCTCTGAGTGGGGAAGAAAATTACAAGCTCATTCCTGCTGCCCTCTGAGCCAGACATCTGCATTTGAATCTGGCTTGGCAGTGGGATGATCCCTGTCCTGGCTTTTTGAACAGGAAGGCGTTTGGGAGCTTGGTGCCACCTCTGGGAACGGTATTAATGTATCCAAATCCAGCTTCTAGACAGGTGTTCCCTGAAATGCTCAGTGCTTTCCCCAGCAAAACACTGCAGTGTGTGCTTAATTTTCACTGTTTTCCTAATGCTTCCAATAATAATAATGGATCAGAGTAAAGCAGGCCAGCTGCATTAACAGCAGCGCTTCCCTGAAATGCAGAAGCTTTGGCCAGATGTATTTACAGACTCCTCTTTGGCAACAGCAAATGATTCAAAATAATTTTTATAAATAGGGAAACATCAAGTCAGTAATTAAAAGCTTGGCTAAAACCAGGGGGAGGAATCCAGCAGATAAAAGGTTTAGGGAGTAGTCTTGCAAATCAGCTGAAAAGTCTTGGGAACAGAGAGGACTGACCCTTCAGTCTTGTTGATGAGGTTAATTGAGAGACATTGCTAAGTGAGCAGATTTCAGAGCAAGTGTATCCCAGACTGACCAGGCCAAATTGTTGGTGTTTTATGAATGTAAGACTTGATTGAGGCATCCCATAAGTAATATTTCCTGGAATGCTCTCTCTGGAGAAAGCTTGATTGAATTCCTACTGTCTTCAAAAGGTTAAAAATAGAATTCATTGCTCGCTGCTACAATTACAGACTCAAAGAAGTAATTTCATTATTTAGATTTATTTTTAATTACTATCTTTATCTCCTTTGAAAAAATATAAAATCAGGTTACCTTAATTTGAAATGTATCTTAAGCCCAAATGTATTTCCATTCTTTAATTATTCAGATTGTGTACCTGCTTCCTGCTGGAGACCTCCAACTAGGCTCATGCAACCAGAGTTTGTCAATGGTGGTACTAAACCACTTCCATCGGCTCTCTCTCCCCCTACACAGGTGTAGAGAAGCCATTTCTTTTATTTCTGCTTTTTCAACTAATTTAGCTCCATAATGAGTTCATTTAAAACTGAAAAGTTTAGAGCTGGTTGAAAAAGCAGGAAAGTTACTTCACATCCAGCTGAGCTACTAAAACCTGGAGTGAGCAAATGAGACTTTTCTGAAGTCTCAGAGAAGGCATTAAACCAAAGCTATCAGTCCAGCTCTCTGCAGAAAATTTCCCTTTTGTTTTGCAAATCAGCTTTTAGTGCAAAATATATTTAAATCATTCCTCTTATATAGCCAGCACATTTAGGGTAGTTTTATTTAACTAATAAAAGAATCATTCTAAAAAGCAATTTTTGTTCATTCAATTGAATACCAATTTCCATCCAAACAGACTGCGACACAAATACTGAATAATCAGCTAATAAAAAAGAAATGCACCCTTCACCATTTTCTAATAGAAGAGAAAATGTAAAAATTAAGAATCCCAGGCATGCTATGCAGCATAATAGCCTGAGCATGCAGCAATGCAGCATCTGCCTCTTTAGCAGAGAGAGACGGTGGTATTGTAAATGACTCAGACTTTTACAGTTATGAGCCAAAGAAAATCACCCTTTCTTATACAAAATAAAAACTAAAAAGGCAAAGCAAGATAACACTAGATTAGTTAGCTCAGTGTTTGCAGCTTGCTGACTTGAGCCACAGTGGGAGTCAGTGAGTAAGGCGACTTTGGTTTTTCCATTACCCTACCCCGACCCTTAGGCACGAAGTGGGGGAAAAGCTCTCTGGGAAAATATGACAGAGCAGGGGGCTGAGGGTGTCCCCAGCTTGTTGGCAGGGTGCAGGGGGCCATCAGAGCTGCTCCATCCCCTCCCAGCGTGTCTTCCCTCGGCAGGTCTGGCCACCGACGCGCAGCTGCTGCGCCTGATGATGCTGCGCTACGGCGATGCCGCCGGCAGGGTCGGCTTCTCGGACTTCGTGTGCTGCATGCTGCGCCTCGACACCATGAGCCGTGAGTGCCAGCCCCCAGGGCACGTGGCAGCAGGGCAGCCTGCACAGCCAGGCTGAGAGCAGCGACAAGGGACAAGGGACGCGACACAAGGCGCCATAATACGTGTCTGACCGCGTGGCTTGGAGGTGACACACCTGCCCCGAGTCCAGGCAGGGCCCAGGCAGCTCTTTGGGCAGCCTGGAACTGGATTTATTTCCTGTGCACCGGAGCAACCAGCTGCTAGAGAGCACTTTAGTGTCCAGTAAAGCTCTGTCCCGTTTTTTGGTTAGGAGAAAATCCAGTATCCTCTGTGGATAAACAAACCCGTTCCCCGTGTTGCATCCAACTGTTGCCTGGCACTGGCAAGGAGGGTGTGTCTGTAAATGAGCTTTTGCCTAAATGGAAATGAAATTCTGTTTTACAAAATCGGAAGTTTTGCTACTCTGATAAGAAGCATTTTGACTGGAGGTATTAGTAGTTAAACAAAGTCAGCAACTGTGACCCCTGTGCTAGAACATGGCTACAGCAATTTATTTCATCTTTGGAATGAGCTGGGTTTCAACAGTATGGAAACGAGTGTTCATTTTCTCCCATGTGTTTTTAGCACTGATGCTTAATGGGCCAGTGGTGGTCAGCAGATCTGCTTGGATGACACTGCCTAAAATCCCATTTCAAGGGAGTACAGCACAAGCAGCTCTGAAAGTGTTGTAAAATCAGAGCGTGTCCTGATTTTAATGCTGTCATTAAAAAAAAAAAAGGCTTGTAAACACCGATTTTTTGTGATTATACATGTCGCTTGCTGTAGATGAAAGTTTTTATGCCCAAATTAGTGCCATAGTATTTTTTTTCATTTAAAAAAGATCCTTTTACATTTTAAGTGCCAATGTAAAGACAAATCCTTTGCATCCATGTGGAAAGAGTCTCTAAAAGTTTCATTGCTCTCTGTAATGAGAATCTTAAAATGCTCTCCACTCTTTCAGATATCACTTTACAGAGGGTTTAATGTGGAATACATTTCTCAAACTTTTAAGATCATTGTGAATAAGTTTGCTACAGGAGATGATAAGGGTGCCAAGTGGGAATAAAAGGCAGTCAACCTTTATGATGAAGTGAATGCAGCAGGGAAGATAAAATCTGTCCCATTAAATCATTATTCATCCTTTCAAGATAGCCAGAGATTAAACCCAAACCAAAAGCAGCATCTTCTTTGCAAATTCTATTTAACTGGAGTTAATGAAGCAGTAAAGAGGCACTTACCTTTGCCTAGAGGAGGTAATTTCAGCGCTGACACTTTCCTAAAAAGGCTTCTGGGTCCAAGCCCAGCCCTGCAAATACAGCCTTGTCAAGGGACTGGGCACAACATGGGGATTTCCTTGTTCTGTGCCTTTCTTCAGAGCAGAGTAGGTGGGATGTGCCACCTTTCCTCCTTGCTCTGGGCCATACAGGTAGCTCTGGTGGCCCCCTAAGGGGCACATGAGCAATGAGCCCTTATGTCCTGTTCCTACCCTCTCCCAGTGGCCTTTTTGCTAAGGCTGGGCGGGTTTCAAAACATCTGTAATCTTACAAAGTCTTTTCCATTCAGTGTTTCCATCCAGGCTCCCAGAGAAATGTGTTATTCAAGGATAGACAACTTAAATTTGTTTCAACTTTTTATTACTGTTATAACAGCACATTTCTAGGAGAAAAGTAATTTTGAAATAAATAAAAACCCTCAAAATACCGTGTTTTGAGTTTATACAAACACTTGGGTTTGAAGACTTCTCCTAGACATACTGCAATATAAATATGCACATAGAATAACAATATTTGAATGGATTTAAATTTTCTGATGGCAAAGTGTTCTGTCAAAAAAAATTTCAGCAATGTTAATTTCAAACTCTAGCTGAATAACAGCAGCATCTGCATTTATATTCCCTGCAAAAAGCTTGCTAGGCATACTAATGACTTCAAGAGAATCACTTTCTTTAGGGCACACTGTGATCACTCACTGCCAAGGAGGATGGAAAAGGACCAACAGAAAGTTTCCCTGTGGGAAGATGTGTTTCATTAGTTCACCGTCCTCCTGTCACTCTTCAGGCAGGAAAACAATTGAAACAAATTATGAGAGGAGATGAAAGCAGCCACATTGAGCACTGCCTGTCCCTACGCTTCTGCCAAATTCTGGCCTCAACATTGGGATGCCTTCCCAGGCTGTGGTCCAAGGGCCAAGGCAGAAGGGGTACCCAGCACAGAAATGAGATGTGGCCAGGTAGGACACCTGAGCCAGGCAGAGCATCCCAGCACAGGGATTGCAGCTCTGCTCCTCAGCTGCCACAGCCTTGTATCTGCATTGCATTCTCACTTCTTTTTCATGAAACAAGGTTTTTTTGTTCTGCCCCTAGATGCATTCCAAAACTTAGCAGAGGGCGGATCACAAATTTTGATGACAGAAATGGAGGTAAGAATGCTCCTTCTCTTCTTCTCTTCTCTTCTCTTCTCTTCTCTTCTCTTCTCTTCTCTTCTCTTCTCTTCTCTTCTCTTCTCTTCTCTTCTCTTCTCTTCTCTTCTCTTCTCTTCTCTTCTCTTCTCTTCTCTTCTNGCCTTGTGCCCAGTGCCAGCTCCAGCTCCAGCTGCACCAGCTCCAGCTCCAGCTCCAGCTCCAGCTCCAGCTCCAGCTCCAGCTCCAGCTCCAAAGTGGGATCACATGTTATCAGAAGGGTGAAGTTAAAGATGATGTGTGATGTATGTTGCTAGGCTTTTGTCCTAGCAAACAGTGGTGGAGGTTTTGCCTGGCTGGAAGTACATCCTGTGTGGGAGGTGTTCCCCCAGGGTTCCCTAGCCCCACTGGTGCACAGCTCAGAGGGGGCCATCCCTGGCCAAGGTATGGAGTCTTCCCTTACTGACACCAGCCTGTCATTGCTGGAAACATTGCTCAAAGTGACTTTGAGGAAGTGACCAAAAAAAAAAAAAAAAAAAAAAA
>VWZP01006699.1:858-13603 GCA_013396995.1 Dicaeum eximium | reverse complement strand
AAAAAAAAAAAAATCTCTGCCCTCATTTCTTACTGCCCCATCTGTTAATCCCGAATTGCAAAACATCTTGGTTTTAAGAGAGAAACAGCAGACAAATGCTTGCTGCTGCTGTTTGTCTTAAAAGCACAGCCTGAAGGATAGCTCACTGAATGGGGATACATCAGGCTTTTTATCAGCTAGTCTGAAGCAAAAATCCTGCTGTGCTCCATAGTGATATGCCTGAGTACTGCATTTTATCAGTCTGGGGACTGTTTTTTGACAACCCAGTGTTTAAAAAGATTTTTTAAAAAAGCTTTTTACAATCTTGGCAGCTCCTGTTTACACTCTGTGGTTAGTGCAGAGCCTCATTGTTCATTAAATCTGTTTTGCACCAAGGGCAGAGCACAGTTTGCAAGCAGAGGACCTGGACCTATTTTATAGGGTTGTCTGTAGGACAGCCAGGCTCCCAGAAGTTGCTCTCTTCCACTTGCAATCAGGCAGGTGCCACCCTTTCCCACCAATTGCTCCTGCTGCAGCTGCTGCAATAATTTATCATGGAAAATAACATATGGAAAGAGTTTCTGGTTCTGAATTGTAATAAGGGAAAGAGGCAGTTCCAAAATCCCTTAACTATCGCATGCAGAACAAAAGGACTACAGTCACTGGGTCACCCCTGAAGGCCCTGAGACAAGTCTGGAGACGTGGTGTACCATCACTGTGTAAATGCACCTTTTCTTCTCTGTTTTCCAGTGGCTGACTCTAGTCATGTACACCTAGAGAGATGCCAGAGGTCATGGTAAGAAATCTCCTCAGTGCTGACAAGAGAGGGTGGGGCCCTTGCAGGAAGCTCAGCCTGGAGTTATGGGGGGTTTTGAGGGAAGAAGCTGTGAGAGGAAGAGGGAAAGAGGTGAGACCTGCAGCATGAGAAGGGCTGCAAAGGGAATTGGACTTTGGGCTATTTTTTCTGGGGAATTGCTGATGACCTTACCAGTCAAGCAGACCACCAATGGCTCAGCTAGAAACTTACCCCTACCTGAAATAATAGATGAGAGAGCATAACTTATTTTTTTGTCTTCTGAGGGGTGCAATTATCTCTGCATATTTTACACAGCTGCAAATGTATAGTCAAATAGAGGATGGGTATATTAAGTAATTTAGATTTCTTGGTCAGTCTGATTTCACATTTTTAACAGAACTAAATTACTTGGTTTACATTTGAACAACTGTCCCTACCTTGTGCTTCTTTCAATTTTTGCTCCCTTCATGTCAGGCCTAGAGAGGGACTTCTTTCCTCTGGACTTTCCAGTTTTGCTGCTTGGTTCTCATGAAAGACTCTGCCTTTTCCTGCAAAACTTGTGCTGTTTATACATCCGAGAACCATCTCGGCCATCGTGCATCTGCTAACCGCCTGTGATGAAACTGTTCCTGTTGCAGTGTTAAAGTGTTAATGCTGGTCCCAATATTTGTCACTGAGGAGAAAGCAGGGAGGAAACCCAATCCTTAGTAAAATGTGCAGTAGAGGGGCAGTTGACCCCAGGAATTTGTGGAGCATCCTTGGGCAAAATCAGACACTTTCCGGTCCAAAAATGGAGTAAAATCCCAAACCCATGATGTACTTTGAAATCCATGAACTGCATGCAGATAAGCCTTCCTATAGGCAGGAATTACAATAACAAACAGTACAGGAACAGCATCTCTGGTGTCTCACACCCTGTTTCTGAAGGCAGTTTGCATTGGATGCCAGCTTTAGTGAGAAGTTGGAAGGGGAAATGTATAGCTGGGGTGTAAATTACACTCCCCCAGGGAGAAAACATGGTAGGTGCAGAGCCAAGGCAGCGGTGGCTCCATGTCTTTCAGCTTGACCCCAGGACAACATTTGTGCCCTGCTGCTCCTCTCTCTTGGCTCCTGCTTACAGCCAGTGTGTCCAGCTGTGGCAGGAGCTGGGTTTCAGCACTCAGCACTGTGATGCCTTCCTTCACCCCCTGAGCTCTGTCTGCAAACAGTTGTTTGTGCAAACCTGCGTTTTGATGTGTTGGTGTGTGGAAAACCAGAATATTCACAACACTGCACCCAGCACTTGCACTGCTGACTATCATTAGGTATATATGAGAAGGACCTTGCCTTTGGAGATGAAGTTGCCTAAATTATTGCTTGCAAATTATATTCATAGTCTATTTAGTCTTTTTTTTTTTCATGAATCATTCATAAACTGATCATAACTTCTGGGAATATATAATTAATCATAATTTTCACTTACCAGTTTGGAATTAAATCCTGCCTGTAGGGTGTTTGTAAGCAGTTCACTTGAGCAATTTAGCAGACACTTGCAGCTGGAGCCTGGGTAGTTGTGGCACAGAACCCTCAGAGGACCAGAACTGATAAAACTGGAGCCTAACAAACTGTGATTGATGTGGGAAAACACACTTGGCATTCGCTGAAAAAATTCTCTTGGCAAAAATATTCCCAATAGTGATTCCAAAAAGCTGACCTGAAGCTGGCTGTGTTCTGAGTGAGTCTCTTTACCTCTGTTTTAGGTGATTTTTCTTCCTCCTCAGTAGAGCAGTGCCCAAGGCCATCCCATACAAAAGCCATCCCCGGAGTTCCTGAAAAACCACTGTGAAGGAGTGAAGCCAGGTGTCCTCGTGCTTGGTGGTACTCAGCTGCTGGGATGGAGAGTCCTTGCCAGGCAAACTGGAGGTGCCTTGGAGAGAGAAGAAGTGCTAATGAAAGCACCCCATGGGCAAGCTGGTAGTACTTAATGGTCTGGGCATTCTGGAAGTGTTGACTGTATCTCACTTTCCTGTAAATAGTACAGCAGTTAGGAACAGCTCCATTAACTCCACAATGAAAAAGAACAGACCCGTGCCTTTTGTGTGAAAGGAGTGTATAAGATGTAGGTTACAAAAACAATTAAGACACAGTTCTATTTTAATTATTTCTTAATTTTCTTGTGTGCCATTTATAAGTGCCAGAAAATGATTGAAGAAATTAGTCATAATTCATAAATAACACCAGAAGCTTTTTGATTTTCTCTATACTTTTTGTTAATAAATTAGAAAGAAAAAAAGAGTCTTAGGCATTTTTGAGTTCATCAACAATAGGGATCCCATTTTATTTGCTACAGAAATGGGATGGTGTATTAAAGATATAGAACAGATTGTTCAGTGCTTTTTTCTGACTTCCAGAATCTATATTGGGACTGTCTGGGAATAGAAAAGTTTATCTGAACTGCATTCTCCTCCTCTGTCCTGATGTCTTAAAAAATATAAGTCTTCTTCAGACATAATTCCTGCTCAAAAATTTAACCTAAACCTGCAAAATAACTGTAACCTTTCTGTACCCACAACTAAACTTAATTTTCATATTTTTTATCATGGCGTTAACAGTAAATTTAGTGATCTATTCCACTCAACTATTGAAAAAAAAAAAAGTTTGAAGACTCTATTTGTGAAAATGCCAAAAAAGGATGCAAATGTCAATGGATAAAAGAAATCCTGGGTTTCCATGGCAATATAATTCACACCGTGCCTCACCCAGACTCTCTTCACAGGTTTCCATTGAGGCATCCACACGTTAGCAACAGATTTACCCATTTGGCAGGGACCTGTTGCTCACTAGAGCAGCAACTACATCACAAGGTAAAGATGAAACCCAGATCTTTGTCACCATGAGGTCAGTCTGTGTTGTGCCACTGCCTCCTTCAGCAGCTTGGAGGGCATCAGTCATGTAGGTATGTCCTAGGCAAGAGGAGCCACTGAACCCACTCTTCCACTGAAAATTAGAGCAAGGGAAAAATCAGTAAAATTAGACTGGTTTTTTTTGTTTTTTTTTTTTTTTTTTTTTTGTAATTTTTGAATAAACTGATTCCTTCTCCAGAGCAGGACTTACACATCCCACCTAAAATTGTTAATCGCTAATTAGGCCCTCTGCAAATGTTGGCAAAGAGAGAAGATAAAAAGAGTGCCATGGAAAAATAAACATACTTTGCTAAAAAGGTTTATTAGTAGAATAATTTCAGGGAAAGGTTTATGTAGCTTAGCCTGGGAATTCAAAAATGATAATTAAAAACCTTCAAGTTTTTCTGGATGACTTTCACCACACAGTTCAGTGGTGCTCAAGATAGCTCAGACCTGCTGGGAACAAGCTCTTTGTAGCTACAGAGAAATAATCTCTGTTAAAGTTGAAAAATTCAGTTCAAGTCGACTGGTTTAAATACATTCTTGTTGTGTGAAAGTCTCATCTATAAAAATACCAATCCATTAAGATTAATCTTAAAAATCTTAATTTGCAGCCGATGTATTACTTCTCCTTTTGTTGCGATGCATAATTGCCTTTCTGTGGAAGGCAATTCTGCCTGTCAGGAGACAAAGATCTTTGTCTCATAACTCATCCTGGCCACAGACTGAAATGCCTCCTCTTCATTAAAAAGCAGGCACAGACACCAGGCACTCCTGGTGAGAAACGTCACCTGTCCATGAGGTGTCTCCCCATGAGCAGCTGCTGGGGTGATGCTCTGGGGAGTGTCCCCAGGCACAGAGCCCTTGCAGAGCCCACCTTCAGCTCCATCCCAGCAGCTTTCACCCAGCTGTGTGTGGCTCTGTGCTCTGTGCACACCAGCACTCCCAGGGACCATCCCATGGCCCCTCTGGCTTTGCAGGCTGGTGCCTGCAGGCTGACCCTGCGCTGGGGCAGGGTAATAACTCACTGCTGTCAAGCTGAGCATGGCTGCCTGTCTGTGGCATTGGAAGAATTGGTATTCCACTTGATTTATACCTCCAACCAAGCTAATTAAGCAACAATTCAGGAGGAATCCATCATTGTGACAGACTTGTTGATTAACCATCCCACGAACAAAGTCAAGGGTTTTTGGTAGCCTGAAAAAAAAAAGGGTCAATAAGGGAGAAAAGCAATGATTTGGCCATAATACAGCGGTGACTGTTATTTCCAAAAACAACAAGAAGCTGAATACATTTCACAAATACTGGGGCCAACACTGAAAACAAAGGCAGCTCAGATCAGTGGGGTGTTAGATAAAGAGAGAAAACTTCTACATTTCATCTTTGTGTGATGAAATCACAGTGATTAAGCTGTGAAGGCCAACTTTATGGGGATGGTGCCCCTATTATAGTCTTCAAGCCCCTTCATCTGTGTTTGCCAGCTCTGAAATAAAAGTGTGGTCCCCATGAGGTTTCTGGCACTTGTGAAGGCTCTGAGTTTCATCCAATTATGATAATATCATCTCTAATTTTTTTGATTAAAATCAGTTCCTAGTCCTCAGGGGCACAAGTCTGAAAAGCCCTAAGAGAATCTGCTGTGAGAAGTTGAAGGGAAGAACCTCATACAAATGCTCTATTTTTAAATCTTCATGAGGCTAAAGCCCTCAAGAGGGTAAGAAGCAGGCTGAAGCAGATGAGATTAGTGATGCTGAACTCCCTAGCACAGGAGATGGGATAGAGAGTTGATGAAATTAGGTAGGATCTAAGCCAACCATTAGCTTTAGAAGGACTTGGGTGCAGAGTGGTGACAGCTGACCCTGACAGAATAATCTCTCTGGATGTAATCTTGGAGCCCTGCTGTTTACTGCCTTTCTAATGAGACCATAGACCCCATGTCTTACATATGCCTGGCAAAGGCTGTGCCCAGATCATGCCAAGATGGACAGAGGAGGAAATTCTCACATGTCTTACCTACAGGGTAAGGTGAGCATGCAGCCTGGATCAAGGCTTTCCCAGACACCTTGGAGGCTGTGGTTTGATGCCCACACCTCAGTGAACACATCTTGCTGTTGTGGCATGGGAGACTGGGGGTGCCCATGGCCAGTTTTGGAGCAGCTGAACCTCCCTCTCTACCTTTGGCTGTGCCTCAGGTCTCTCACAGAGAAACTGCTGCTGCAATTTATGCAGAATAACTGTAACATTTTTCAAGGAAAAAAAAAAAAAGGCTCATTATTCCATAACCACATGCATGGCTGGAGAGGGGAAGGCTGGGTGGCACCCTGCCTTTGAGCAGCCCAGTGGCCCGTGCACTTTATGGTGTGCACTGATGATTTTTATTTTTGTTTCTTAATGCAATGCATTTCTCAAAGCAGGGAACAGCAATGCCATGCCACAGCAATTGGGCTGCAGACTCACAGGCCTGTCTCAAGCAGGGGTGCAGCAGGGAGGGACTGGTGGGACAGTGGAGGAATACCAGCCTGGGGGGGGTGCCTGGGAATGCTCAGGTCTTGCTGCTGCCCTCAGTGAGATGGTGACCCTTCTCAAAAGAGGTACTTGTCCTTCTCTGAGCAGGAAGAGATGGAAGTTCCCTCCCTGTGTTCAGGTGGCTCAGCAGGGACACAGACAAATATTGGGATCATTTCTCTGGTGGGGGGTGCCAGCTCTATTTGGCACTATGGAGCTTAGCCTTAGCACCTGTCTTTAGGATCTCTTTGCTGCAGGGCTGCAGCTGAAATGTTTCACTCTTACCTGGCAATTCCAAACACAAAATACCTTAACCTGCAATTTCTGGCTGCACTCCTTGCAGCTGGTCCCGCCCTGCAATAGCTGCACCTTTCCAGCCCTGGGGAGGGGGATGCCCAGGCAGTCCCAAAGCACAGCAGCCTCTTCACAGCAGGTTCCCAATGCCCCCCACCAGGCTGGCCTTTGCCACCCCGTGTCCCTGCCCCAGCTGTGCCACCAGCTGTGCCTGGGCCGGGAGTTCCCAGCCCGCTGTGGCTCTGGGGTCCATTTCTGCTGCCCGGCAGTGACATCTAGAGGCTCCCTGGCCTGAGCTCCCGTCTCACTTCTCGCAGCTCTCGGCGTACAGAAACCTGGGAAGGGCTGAAGTACTGCGAGGCTTAAATCCAAGTCCTTCCCTTGCCCCTCCTTCCCGAAGCCACCGTGGGAATGATCTCTGTTGTAGCACCCCAAGGAAATTTGACATTGTTTCTGGGATACCAAAAGTCTGGGAGAGCCAGTCCACGTCCCTTCCCTGAGAGAAGAACTTGTCCACATAAGGCTGGTGCTGGTTAAATAATACATACAGCTTTCCACTTGAGGAAATATTATTTCCTTGCTTTACATGCCATCCATTAGATTTAATGCCATCCAGCATCAAAGGCAAAGCTGCCACAGAAATGCCTCTGTATCATGGCTGGCTGTGCAAGATGAAAGATTATTTTGCAAACAGTATTATGCATTTTAAAGCAATGCATTCAAGAAAAGGGCAGGAAATATATCATCTCCATAGGCTGAATTATTCAGCCAGATGATGAATGCATCTCCTGAAGCATTCCCAGGGTTTGAGCTGAAATACCTACCATGGAGAGAGAGAGAGGGAATACTGTTGCCCATACGAAAGGTACTCGGTATTCAATAGAATCTGTATTCTACAGGGTGATATCCCATAGGCATTTTGAGTCAGCAGAGCAGATTGCAAACAATCTTCTAGCCTGAAATCAGGGGAAAAGCAGTTTAGTGGAGTAGAGCTCTCTCACAATAAAAAATCTGCAAAGGAATATTGCAGTGAAAAGTGGGAGGAATGGCTCTTGCCCATCCAGTGTCTTAGATCCACCCTCCTCTCCTCTTTACTTGTTTTGTCTGCCTAATGCTGAGGAGCTGGGCTGTAATGATGGTTCCCAGCTCAACACACGAGAAATGCCAAGACTCTCACAGGAGTCTTGCTTCACACAGGAGAATGCCAAAGTGGGAGGCAGAGCTGTGGGGTGAACCTTCTCCATCACCCTTGGATTTCATGGCCCTTCTCCTTATGAGGGACACAAGTTACATCTCCATCCATGGAGCAGGAGGGTGCTTTGCTTACCAATGGTGTATATGATTTGCAAGACCTAAACACAGTCATTAACCTCTAGAGATGTTAATGTGTCTAGTTGTTTTGGTTGTTTGGGGTTTTTTTTCAAACCAGCATTCCATGTGCTCTAGAACTCAGAGGTGATAGGAGATATGAAATGAAATTGAGATTGTCAGGCTGTCTTGATTTTACTGGATTGAAAGAAGAATGGTTAAAAGAAAATTATAGCTGTAAGTGCCAGATTTTTCTTTTTTTGATATTTTTTTTTTCCTAGACACTGGCATAAAAGCTTTCCTATTCCATTATTATATCAGATGAAACCAAAGAATGTTTCCCCACATTGGAAAAAAAAAATAAAGTTTCAAGCTTTTAGGGTGATCAGTGAAGGCCAGCACAATGTTTAATCAAATTCAGAAGATGAATTGGACACCTTACTCATAGCTCCTAGATATCATTGGTTACCACAGAAGTCCCATGGACAAAGCCTTTTACATCAGTCTGAAGATGTTAGGAAGCTGAAAGGAACAATGTGCTGTGGTGGACCTGGACATTATCTTCTGGGCCCTGGCTGCCAGGCAAAATTCTCATTAAAGGCAGCAGAAGGGAATTCTGGACTTCTAAGTGGCCAAGCATTTCAAACCCCTCATTTGGGTTCTGGTTCTGGCCTGGAGAAGGGTTGAAATCATTCCTCCTTCCCAAAAGGAGGCATCAGAAGCTCCCTACATTTTCATTGGGCAGGAGGACACCGGGTGGCTCGGCTGGGATAAAGGAAGAGGAGCAGTGAGTATGAAGTTGGGCATGGCTGGGCCTGGATACAGGGAAGCAAAGGCAGCACTTTTTGTGCCACTGCAGAAGTCTCCTGGTGGAAGCACCAACCCCTCCAGCAAGTGCCTGTGCCAGACATGACTGCAGAAATGCTCTGGGGAGGTTTCTGTGTTTTCCTGCCCTGGAAAAATCAAGGGGCCTGGGAAAGTCACACCAGGAAAACGAGAAGATCTTGGCATGCTCCTGTGTGAGGGCCTGGGTCACCACAGCCATGGGAAAGTCTGTTTGCTGCAGGCTCTGCTGCTGCTCCTGGTGCTGACAGGGAGAACCTTCTGGAGGGCTTACAAACCTTGTGCCCTCCAGGCACCAGGAGACAGCTCACCTGACAGCTCCATGCTAACAGATGCTGGGAAACAGCACCGCTGGCTCAGCTCTTGGAGCATGCCATGGGTCCAGCTCTCCTCCTTAATGTTCCCTTCATGTGAACAAGTCCTAGGAAAGGCAAACATCTTCAACCACTCAGCTCTGCTGCTGAGACATGAAGGCATGGCTTTGCAGGCACTTCTTAGACAGCGGGATGGATTTAAAGCCAAAATCAGAGTATGGGATAGAAGAAGCCTTTTCCCATTAAAGCACATTTGTAAAAATAATTTCTGGGCTTTTACCCTTGTACAATTTCATTTTAAGGCCTTATTACTCTCCTTGCCCCTGAGGCTGGGAGGGAGTCATGCTGTGGGACAGCAGTCACAGCCAAGAGGCAGCAGGCTGAGCAAACAGCTTTGCTTTGTCAAGCTGGAAGCGCCAATCTGAGGAAGGCAAGGCCAGAAGCTGCTTGCAAAGCTGCTGAAAGGTTCAGGAAGCTGTGGTATCATCACTGAGCCATCAGGGATGTGCCTCAGGATGTGCCCTCTGTGCTGTCAGGCCGGTGGTGGATTGACACACATTCTCACTGACCTACATTAGAGGGACAATGAGTCACACATCAAAAAAATCATTTCTCTAATGAACAGACTGCTGTTACTGAAATGGGAATTTTGTGTGAGATACTAAGCAAGAGCCTTTGCTTATTTGAATATAATGATGTACTTCTAACACAGCATTAACAAAAAGTAACTGGCATTAGGTCTTTATGCAAATACTCATGGCTTTCAAGACACTTTATGGATGAATTGATTCTGTTCAATCAACCGAGGCATAGAAGAATTATTTCCTTCTCTAGTTCCAGAATGAGTAAAAAAAAAGGGGGACAGGATTTCCAAAACTCCCTTTGACTTTTGACTGAACAATGGAAGAGCTTTTACAGAGGCCTGAGACTCAAGTGTACCCAGTGGCAGAAAGTCAGAGGTAGAAATTTTTAGGTCGGGAACAGATTGTTTCTTTTTTTGACGAGATATACTGTGATTTAATGAAGACTTCATTAATCCAGGGATGTGCCATGCCATGCTAATACAGGAGTTCAGATGGATGGAGCACAATGTTCTCCTCCAGCACAAGGATCTGAAGCGGTGAGATCTGGATGGGGATGATGACAGCTCCCAGAGTTAAGCTGGGATCCAGCTAGGTGTGGCTCAGAGGGACACGCCAGAATACAGCAGAAGAATTGCTTTAGTGGCAGGGGATTGATCTTTAAGGTCCATTTCAACCCAAACCGTTCTATGATTTTATGAAAAAAACATCGAAGCATGAAAAGCATAAAAAATTTTGACAAATTGGAATTTCCTGGGCAAAGTATTTGAACAAACACATTTTTCCCCCCCTTGAAATGAACAGATTGTGTAAGAACTTCTGGGAAACAACACGGCTAAAAGCCCCGTGTACTGCTGATAAGCAGACACTCCCCCGAGGCTAATATCATCTTAATTTGTCAGGTGTGTGTGTTTTAACAACTTAATCATTCGATAAAAGACTTTATCTCATTTACAGTATATTCACTCCTCTTCAAGCTCTTTTCTCCCGCCTCCGGGAATTTTAAACCCAGGAACTTCACCTGAGCAGGTCATTTAAAGAAGGGGGTTTTTGCCCTTCCGCAGGCGGGGAGCTGCCCTTGGGCAGGAGATGCTGCCGCAGTTCCAGGCGGGAGCTGCAGATGGCAGGGTGGAACTGCAGACTCCGCTCCCAGCAGCGCTCCTGAGCAGCAAGTGCCTTCCGCCCGGGCACCACGGTACTCGCAGCACCGCCTAGGTGAGACTGGCAGTGCCATGCTCACAGCTTGCTTCGGAGGTGTAAAACCCCTCTTGGAAAAAGATTCTTTTCCTCCACAAACACAGAGCCGCTGTTGGTACCTCAGGGGTTGCCCTGAAGGTGCTGCACCCACCTCCTTCCACACATAGAAGAGTAGAAAAATGTACAGAGAAAGGCACCAAGGGTAATCAAAATCTTTTGAGCAGCTTCTGGTTGAGGAATCATTAAATATATAAGGTTATCTTAGTCTGGAGAAGAGCTGCTTCAAATAGTGGTGGAGAGCAGATGCATAAAAAAAGACCATTCATTGTCCTGTAATAGAAGAACCAGGAGCAGCAGATAAATCCCCTGCTGCTGTGTTCAAATAGGCCAGATTGGGTACTGCTTGCCGTGTCTGGAATGGTAGAGCTCATCTCTGTGAGGTGCTGGGGCTGCCAACCCTTTGCAGAGCTTTGAAAAGTGATTGGGCAGCTTCATAGAGAGGAATCAATCAGAGGGTATCATACTCAAAGGCATCCCCTCCTCTCCATGAGGAAATTAAGCCCTTCCCAGGGTTTGCTGTTGGAGTCAGGAGACTTTCAGCTGACCTTATCCAGCACTTTGGTGGCCCTGGCCTGGGAATCCAATTTAGGGGGTGTTGTGAGCTGCTCAACTTTCAATTTCAGAAGTCCTTTTCCAGGACAAAACTCGAGCTGTGACCCACTACATTGCATGAGCTCTGAGGCTAAAAGATCAGAAAATGTACTTATTAAAAAAAAAAAAACAAAAAACAAAAAACAACAAACAAACAAAAGAAAAAAAAAACCAAAACAAAAAAACCTTTTACCTCTAAGTGGGTTTTGAAGGGGGGATTCCTGGGTCGGGGTTTCCAAAGGCATGGGATGGCAGCATTGCACTGTGTCCTTAAGCCTCTTTGCACTGAACCAGTAGGGAAAGGCAGGGTGAGTCCCTGGTGTTAGGATTGTTGAGCTATAAAGTGCCACAGAATTATAGAACAATTTAGGTTAAAAAAGACCTTTAAGGTCTTTGAGTGCAACTGTTAACCCAGCACTGCCAAGCCATGTCCCGAAGTGCCACATCTACACGTCTTTAAATACCCCCAGGGATGGTGACTTAACCACCTCCCTGGGCAGCCTGTTCCAGTGCTTGACAACACTTTTGGTAAAGAAATTTTCCCTAATATCCTTGTCTTCTTACTTGGGAGAAGACATCAACCCCCAGCTCACTACAAACTCCTTCCAGGTAGTTGCAGAGCACAATAAAATCCACTCTGAGCCTTGTTTTCTCCTTGTTAGCATTTGGTAGGCAGAGCTTGGGCCTGTTGCTTGCCTGCAGTTGGTGGATTGGCAGGGCTGCATCTCTTCCATGGGATGTCTCCCAGAGTGCAGCCCAAGCAGCTGAGGAGCCTGGGTTACCTGTGCCCGTCCAAGTGCAGAGCAAGGCTGGACTAGGCAAATCCAGGGTTCAGCATGGTTTTCCTACCAAAAGGTCTAGTTAATGCAGGTCTTTCCACGCAGGGCTGCCACGGGAATCGCTAGCAGCACAAGAATGTCGTCCATGAACCTCTTCCATCCCACTGCTGACGTGAATTGGGCAAACAGGCCACCGGCAGCAACGCTTGTCTAGCAGCCGAAAGGCTGCGCACAGAAGCCGGCTGCTTCGTGGCTTGGTTCTTTGCCTCTGGCGAGCTATCGCGCTTCCGTTCTCCCGGAGCGAACTCGCCGCCTGCGTCTCGCACGGATCGCGATCTCGGCGGCCGTGAGCTCCGGCGCACGCCTTGCGGAGAAAGACACGTGCAGCAAGCGCCAACCTTCTCAGCTATGCTCCCCATCTGCCTCTTTTGCGGTCTAAGTGGAAAGGAAAAGCATTTCCACGAGGTCTCTTGCAGAGAAAATGTGCCACGACTGCACACTTGCCCGGAGCCTTCTCCTGCGACTTGTGCACGCTTGTATTCGCAGCAGATGCAAGGGGCACGCCTCTGTCTTCTGCAGCCTGCAAAGCGGCGTCAGAGGGTGCTGCTCTCTGCAGGCT